>BOPP01000007.1:19169187-19196255 GCA_017312745.1 Gryllus bimaculatus | reverse complement strand
GGACGGACTGTCGGACGGACGGACTGTCGGACGGACGGACTGTCGGACGGACGGACTGTCGGACGGACTGTCGGACGGACTGTCGGACGGACTGTCGGACGGACGGACTGTCGGACGGAAGGACTGTCGGCCTGACGGACGGACGGACGGACGGCCTGACGGACGGCCTAACGGACGAACGGCTTACCGGACGGACGAACGGCTTACCAGACGGACGAACGGCTTACCGGACGGACGGACTGACGGAAGGACTGACGGACGGACTGACGGAAGGACAGACGGAAGAACTGACAAAAGGACTGACTGACAAAATATTCAAAATGGTCACAATAATCAAAATAGACAAAATAGTTATAATACCCAGGATAGTCAAAATAGTTATAATACTCAGGATAGTCAGATCGACTTATTGGACGGATCCGTCAGTTGATCGACGTGCTGGGTCGATCCCTCACTTGATCGACGTGCTGGGTCGACTTCCACTTGATCAAGGTGCTGGGTCGATCACCCACTTGATCGACTTGCTGGGTCGATCCCCCACTTGATCGACTTGTTGGGTTGATCCTCCACATAATCGACTTCCTGGGTCGACCACTCACTTAATCGTCTTGCTGGGTCGACCCCCCACTTGATGACTTGCTGGGCCGATCCCCCACTTGATCGACTTGCTGGGTCGATCCTCCACTTGATCAACTTGCTGGGTCGATCCTCCACTCGATCGACTTGCTGGGTCGACCACTCACTTGATCGACCACTCATATAATCGACATGCTGGGTCGATCCCATAATTGATCGCCTTGCTGGGTCGATCACCCACTTGTTCGACGTGCTGGGTCGATCCCCCACTTGATCGACGTGCTGGGTCGATCACTCACTTGATCGACTTGCAAGGTCGATCCCCACTTGATCGACTTGCTGAATCGATCCCCCACTTGATCGACTTGCTGGGTATATCCCTCACCTGATCGACTTGCTGGTTCGACACTCACTTGATCGATTAGCTGGGTCGACCACTCACATAATCGACTCGCTGGGTCGACTTGCTAGGTCGATCACCCATTTGATCGACGTACTGGGTCGATCCCCCACTTGATCGACATGCTGGGTCGATACCCCGCTTGATCGACTTGCTGGGTCGATCCCTCGCTTGATCGACTTGCTGGGTCGTTCCCCCACTTGATCGACTTGCTGGGTCGATCTCCAACTTGTTCGACTTGCTGGGTCGATCTCCCACTTGATCGACTTGCTGGGTCGATGACCCACTTGATCGACGTGCTGGGTCGATCCCTCACTTGATCGACGTGCTGGGTCGATCCCCCTGTTGATTGACGTGCTGGGTCGTCCCCCGCTCGATCGACTTGCTGGGTCGATCCCCCGCATGATCGACTTGCTGGGTCAATCCCCCACTTGATCGTCTTGCCAAGTCGATCCCCCACTTCATCGCCTTGCTGGTTTAATCCCCCACTATCGTCTTGCTGGTTCGACCCCCCACTTGAATGACTTGCTGGGTCAATCCCCCACTTGATCGACTTGCTGGGTCAATCCCCCACTTGATCGCCTGGCTGGTTCGATTCCCCACTTGATCGACTTGCTGGGTCGGTTACCTACTTGATCGACTTGCTGGGTCGATCTCCTACTTCATCGACTTGCTGGGTCGATCCCCCACTTGATCGATTTGCGTTACGAAGTAAAGCGAAAAAGTAAAAGTTAACGTAGACAGGATGATATAAATATGTGCTTTTAACATAAACATGGACGTACCACCCTTAGTGAACGAAATCATAATTATAGTCACGGACAATTTATACAATATAATTTCCAACGCCCGCAAACAATTGAAAGGAAACAAAGCAGTCTCCAGCCATGTCGAAGGTATCTAGTTTCGTTAGATACGTAGGAACTCGCAGAAAATGTAATAACAATGAAACAGTTTCGATTGTTAGTGAAAATGCAAAAAATTCTGACCAATTGTCATACTGCGCGTACCGACTGCATTCTCTTACTCTGTGCGTGACTGCTTATGAAACAGTAAACACCATTCTCTCTGCGACAACAAGGCGCCAAGGAAGAATCCACCAACCATTAAATATTTTGTATTCAGGCGATATAGAAAAGCTTTTTTTTTTAAATTTTCTTCATATTAAAATAACGGTTGGGATGTATAATATACGTGTATGATATAATATACTACGTTATACCAGAATTTATGAAGACTGTTTTTGTTAAACTATTAAGTAGATTAATTGAACAAATTAATTTTTAGAGTGTTTGGAGTCTTGACAACGAGATAACGCCGCACAACAACACATCACGCTGAAGTGCGTTTTACAGACCTGCAACATCACATTTGTTGCTTGTTGTTTTTAATATTTAACGAGCAAATTGGCTGGTTATCTTGCACCAAGGGCAGCGGGGGTGAGTGCAAATAACTTAAAAGCGACGAAATGCAGTAGAACAGGTTCCCAGGCGGACTCCCAAGAAGTTGGCATCAGTCGAATCTCAGCTATGACGTCAGCGGGATAGCATACGGAACCTACTGTCAGGCAAAACACACATTTCTTCTTTTAACATATTCGAAAGCCGTAACGACCAGGTGATCCGTGTACGTCATTACTACATCACTGCCTGGATAATCATCCCAAGCAAAACAAATAGGAGTATAAACCAGAAAATCATGAGATTATGACAACCTTTTTCGTAATAAGAGTTCAACTGTAGTTACAACAAAATTGAAAGGCAATCTACGTGTCTAGCAGAGCTCTCCATTTCTGGACATCTCAAATCCTGTTAAGTCCGTGTGAAAGTTTGGGTTTAATCACACATAGTCTGATTACAGATGCAAAGCTAAACTAATTCAGTCATCTGTATACTGGTACATTCAAAATTGCATAGCTATCTACTATTTCCTGTTTTCTGCATTTGGGGACAATTGTCAGCAGTAAGGACACTAAAAAAGTACAGATAAGGGTTCCATCCATTTTTAAGCTCATTTTTAAAACCGTGAAGTTACTTGCACTCGGTAAGCCAGGTATGTAATAATATGACCTAGAAACAATTTTCTTAGTCACGCAATTCAAAGTACTTTAAATAAACCAACAACTTTATTCCTTGATCTTCTTCGGTTTTTCAGGCGTTAGTTAAAGAACGTAGTACACAAAACGTCATTGACTGGCATGAATAGATCAATAGCAGAATTAGTATCGGTAGGGGAAACTCAATCAAGCACCTTTAAATGATATAGTGATTTAAGATACACTGCTGTTTGTGAAAATTGCAACACCAAGAAGGAATGGTCAGAATCTCTTAAAAATCAGTAGATGTGTAGAATAATGTGTCGATAAGAAGTGATTAAATTTGCATAGAGTTGGCGTGCAAGTTGGCCTAGCAACGCTCTCTTTTATGTGACAGGTCAGGTCAGTGTTATGCCACACCTAGTCGGTATAGACCCGTCTAACAACGTGAAATGTTCAAGCATGTGCCGGTATGCCTCAGAGGGCGCAATATCAGCATCTGGGTGTGTTCGAACGGGGCAGAAGGATCGGTCTGCGGGAAGCACGTTCGTCGTACCGTGACATTGCTGCTCGAACGGGGCGCGCTGCTACGACAGTGATGAGTGAAAGGAACCAGAGGGTCGAACGCAGCGAGGAGCACGCACTGGCCCACACAATGTGACCACAGCGCGAGATGACCGCCCACTTTTCCGCATGGCTGTAATCGACAGAACAGCCTCGTCTACAGTAATGGCTCGACTTCGGAGCACTGCAACGGGTGTGGTCTTGTCTGCGTCGACGGTTCGACGCCGTCTGCTGAGGGCTGGACTGGTGGCTCGCATACATTACGTCGGATTCCTTTGTCCAGAAACCACCAACGCCTCAGACAGCAATGGGAACGTGTTCACTGTTGTGCTGAGTGGCAAAATGTGTGTTTTCGCTTCAATTTGTACTACCCGGGCCGATGGCCGGGTAGGTGTTCGACGCTACCGTGGTGATCGCAATCTGCTAGCCTGCATTGTTCCGCGTCATAGCGGACAAACGTCAAGTGTGATGGTTTGCAGCGCCATTGGCCACAATATGCGAACTCGCCTCATACAAGAAATACGTGAGAAGAAAATAATACGAAAAAGAGTACGTTTTATAACGTGGCAATTGATTGAAAATATTGATATATTCCATAAAATTCCACAAAAAGAATATACGTGAGAACATACATTTTTTTGTTTAGATTTGTTTATTATTTTCAGTTATAAAGTTAAAGAAGTTCGAGTGCGAGGACCCTAAAAGGAATAATTTTTTTTTCGTGAGATGTGTTTTTGTGAGTACGGATGACCGGGTATTTCCAGATTCGAGCAAGGCAGAGAGACGCGCGGTAGAGAGGAGAGGAGATACAGTAGAATAGATAGAAGTAGGCTTCGCCATTGGGCGGGAATATATGGAATTCCTCTTTCTGTTTAATAAAAAAATTGTTATGACAAATACCTCAGCTACGCGGGGTTCTTCAGCTAGTTTTATATAAACCCAGATTATTATTTTCCATGCAATTGTTATCAATTTTATATAAACCCAGATAATTGTTTTTAATGTAATTGGTCCAAATTTTAATAAAATTCTATTATATTCTTTCATTTTATTTTACATTTCTGGCCTCGAGCGAAACTATTAGGTAGCAGTTATGCAATTGGCCTCTAGCTGAACGCGGTCCTCTGGATCACACCAATCTGCTCTTAGTGACAGGCGAAAATGATCGTGGTACTTCTACGAACATATTATTTAAATTATTTATTTTCCGAATTTGTGTTGAATTACTCTTTAGCAAACTTTGCAAGGAAACTGCGACAGTCCTAAAGAAGAGCCTGTACAAATTTCGTATCTATTCATACTCTAATTTTTCTGTTACATGAAGATTAATTCACTTTTATTGGTATGTGAGATTACTCGTGTAAGTGTGACGTTGACTTTGACAATTCCAATTGAATGAATATATCGCCAGCCCTAACGCATTGGTCAGAACCCGTGGAAAGAGATGACTCGCCCCTTAATATCGCTTACGTACTTGAAAATTCATGTGATGGCGTCATTTTGTGCGCTATACCGTTAACTAAATGTTTTTAAAGTTTGGCACCAAAGTATATAAATTTTCAAGTTCCAGTTGGACTTTCTCTTTCAAAGACGTAATCGGGAAAAGTGTAAACAAGTTTTCAAATATAATAGGACTGGCAATTCATTTTTAAATCTGACAAAGTTCCTTGGCACATGACGCTAATTCGTTCAGAAAGAAAACATGTTTCATTTATCCAACTGTTCGAAGCGAGAAGCGGTAATCCTACCGAATTAAATGATACGGTAATCACGAAAACTCGAATTGCTATTTCGAACGCTGTGACGAAACTGAATCCAGATCTTGCGTAAGATGTAGTGAAATTATAAATAGATCGCTCCCAAGAGCAAAGACGGCGCCACTTTGAGAGAACCGGTTTCGACCACTGGTCGAAGCACCAAAGAGCGAAGTAGACACTTCGCGAGGCACCAAAGGTCAGGAATCCAAACAGCAGCTTCTCGGGGAGATACCCCACAATTAGCACGAAACCTTTACTTATTGTTGTTTGTCATTAATATTATTTCCCTTGGTTATGACTCCGCTTGTACCGGAAGAGGTGGCTCAGAGCATACTGATGACACTGCAGTGCCTCTGACCAGGAGGTCCTAGGTTCGAGTTCGGATGGAGGCAGAATTTCCGTCACTAGCTTATCAGCTAAGGTCGAATTCAGCCGCTTTCTGCCGGAGAATTCTAGCGGCCGGCTGCTCTGATCAGTAGGCTTCCGTGGTTTCCCCTATCAAGACCAGCTGAATGTCGGAGCAGTACTCTTACAAACGAGCCACGCGCCATTTTTCTTTCCTCTTCCTTGTTCTATCCTCAGCCCTTACACACACACTTACACTAACATAGAGACATAGAGACCGGTCGGCGGCATTTCTCCTGGCTGGGGCGGTGCCACGATTATGGAAAACCCCACTAGCCGATAAATAGGTCGGCGCGGTATCTCCAGAGGAATCCAGCAGGGGAAGAGCGCCGCCACCTCACGAGGGAAAACATGCACTACACGTACCGGAATAATGATCTCTATAGTTGACGCGCCCGGAATCAGTAATAATCATCCAAAAACTCCGCTTGTTGAAACTGTTTGCACATTTTGTCTTTCTTCCTTCGAAACTTTTATTCATCCTTGCCTTGGTAATGTTCTTTCCTTTTCTTACACCCTTCACTTCTTTCTACTGCAAATTCCTACACATCTACCATGCTTTTTGGGAGTAAGATATTCTTGGGATCGATGTTTCTTCCCTAGATCTTCCCCTTAAAATTATTTTCGTAAACTGACTAAGAACGTGTCAAATTAATATTGCTTTTCGCTTATCGATGCCTATAAGTAGCACTATCCTTTCTCTGGTAATTATTGTAGAACCGTCTCACCTCCTTTCTCTGCTAGATGGTGAAAGGAGTTTAGCGGAATTTACATGGTCAGGCGAAAAGCAGACATGATGGCCTCAGCCTCACCATAGACAATAAGTCAGAATTGTATTGAATGTTTTTCTCACCTAAAGCGTGGCGAGAGCGTTGTAATAATATTTTAGCTGTAGTACGACCTCTAAAAAATTCTGAACTTTCGTAATTTTCGAAAAATCAGGGTTTTCAATGAATATGGGACCTGCACCATTCTCTTAACCGCCGTCACACTATCAAACAACATTTAATCAAAAACGATGAAGCCATGTTTTTGAAAATTTGGAAAATGTCCCAGGAGCTTCATGTAAAGCACCCCCCCCCAATTTGAAATATCTGTTTCAAATTGAAGGGGCCGTGACATCGACCAGATCGATTACAGAAAATCAATTTTGGAGATAATCAGCTGAACGGTTTTGTCGGTAGGGTTGTGCACAAACGGACAGCAGGCAGGCAGAGGCAGAGGCAGACGGACGGACTGAAAAATGTTTTGCCGTCATTCTATTTTTTAGCATCAAGGACCCACACAACATGGATTATGGCTTCACCATGTGAAATATTATATTTTTTCTAAATTTTGTAACTGAATGTATCTACTTCTTCGTTACCAGGGCCCTGTAATAAGGATTTTTCTGCCGGAAATTCGCCTTTTTTGCTCGCAGCATTGCAAAACTACATCTCTACTCCGTAGCGAAAACGTAAAAAAAGAGTGTATACACAGATCTACTGAAGAAAATACGGAAATGAAAATGAAATACGAAGCAAAAAGGGCAATGCTTTCAAAGCGACGAAAAGACATATAAACGAAAAATAGAGTAAAACGTAAAGATTATCCAGGGAGAAACGAGACGTGAGGCGAAACATAACGAGAATGAATATTGAAGATAAGTCACAAATTTACGCAACTAACTTTCTTAGATTTATTCATACAAAATAATGGGCTGCAAAACTGAATATATGTTTTCAATATGTTTCCACTTTTCGATGAATTTGATTTTGTGGACTACCAGTTTGCAAACTTGAGCCAAATATTCGAAACAACATACATTCTTTCGACGAATGATCAGATGGTTTGAAAGGCCGTTTTGAAAGCCAAATTGATAATTTTGTTCAATAATCGCCTCAGCTTTGTGCTAGCCGTCTTCTTGACATATGCTCGACATGAATCTGACTTGGTCTGGAAAGATACTCATATGATATTGAGGCTTATTAAGTCTCGCGTGAAGGTCACATATATCTATCGCGATACCTTGGCCTGCCCTAGCTCCGACATTATTTGTACAAAAGTCCTGAAACTAGCCTAGACCACACCCAGTGTTCAGTATTCGTAATTTTACGATACACTCGCTTATACTCTTATTCATTTTAGAACTTGCAGCGAAATTCTTTGACACACTTTCAGACGTTGGAAACAAGACCTTCTCGCAGCTCGGCCCCAGGCCGCAATCACCTGCTAAGACATGCACTGCGCTAGGAGTCTTCGCGGCGGCACGAAATGTCAAGGGATGCGGTGAGCGGTGGCCCATGCAGTGCAGATGCTAATGGCCGAGCGCCGTCCGCGAACAATAGGAAGCTGCAAGGAGTGGGGGCCGCTCGTTGCTCCTCGAGGAATGCTCTCGCAGGATAGGCATGCGACATCGGCGCCCGTGTTTTCAAAACATCGATGTTTTAGCCTCCATTTTTTTAAAACTAATGTTTTTAGCCTCCATTTTTTTAAAACCGTAGTTGTTAGCCTCCATTTTTGAAATCGACGTTTTAAACCTCGATTTTTGAAATCACGTTTTAAGCCTCGATTTTTAAAATCGGCGTTTTAAGCCTCGATTTTTGAAATCGACGTTTTAAGCCTCGATTTTTTAAAGCTGACGTTTTTAATTTTGATTTATTGACACCGATGTTTTAGCCTCGGCTTTTTGATCGATTTACTGATGCCGATGTATTCAACCTCGATTTATTGATGCCGATGTATTCAACCTCGATTTATTGAAACCGAAGTTTTAAATTTCGATTTATTGAGAACGATGTTTTCAGCCTCGATTTAGTTAAACTGTTTTTTTGAATCTCAACCTCTATTTATTAAAATTGATGCAATTTTTAACACTGACTTTCTTTTTATTGATGATTTTTATGTTGCCGATGTTTCGTGGTCGTTGTATTTGTGTTGTCGATACTTTATTTTTTAATGCAAAAGTTTTATCATAACAAAGAAACTTGCCTTCAGTTACACTTGACAATAAATTGAAAATTCTTTCAGAGCAAATTGACCGAGCTTGAAGGAGAATGAAACACTATTGTGTGAGAAGATTAGGGTCAAAGGGGTCACGCTATATTTCAAGGCCCCTGTTCTTATAGATTAACCCACTAACATTTTACTGTGTTAATTATATTGAGAGATATTTTTAATAAAGAAAAGTGCAGCTAAGTAATTAACATTGATGACTTCCATCAATTAATTGATGGCCCATCAGAAAGAGTTTTTCCTCAACATTTGCTGTCGATTGGTGCTCAAAAGGGGCAAAGTGCAACAGTTTTGGAGGAATTTTGATATTTGATTTCTAAATATGTTTTGGGGTTCCTAATAACTAATATTAGGTTTGCCAACAATAATTTTTCTCGAAAAATGAAATTTAGGGAAACGATGTATACAAATTTCGATTTTTTTAAAAACAAAGACATCTAGTTCGTAAATGGACACAATTAAAATCAAAGAAGATAAACTAGCCAACATTTAACGTATTTACGTTTTTTATCCAGTCCACAGTTGAGTTTGATGAAGTCGTAGGCTTCCGCGACCAGAGTCATGTGGGTGATCTGGGCTGTCCGGGTGACGCGCGTCGAAGGCTAGTTGCCGAGTTTCCCATCCTGTGCTGGTCTTCCTAGGCTGGTATGCCGAACTAGTCGCATACCAGCCCCTGAGGAGACCACAACAGGTGGCGCAAACTCGGCAACTGCACCTTCGACGCGGCACCGGTCACCCGGACAGCCCAGATCACCCACACAGTTGAGTCTGGAGTGCAGCGCAAAACTTAGTATTAAGCAAAAAAGACTGAGAACAACTACTTACTATAATGATTAGTGTAGTACGAATACACAAATTAACTCCTATGAAACTCAGCTCTTGTACAAAGGATTGCTGTTTCTAAGCAGTTGGGTGCACAGCATGAGATTTTGTCTACGACCTAGGCTCTCATTTATTACCCTCATTACCAATGGTAATAATAATTACCTAAAAAGGGAACAAATTCACTTTGTGTAAAGCATTCAAACCAATAACAAATAAACAGTTTAGTGTCTAAGTTAAATACATCAATGCCGGGTTTTTATCGCATAGAGTTTTTTGACAGATGAGCCAATCATTTTCTTCTATTCTTGTCACGGACTCTTAGGCAATAATAATAATAATAATAATAATAATAATAATAATAATTATTATTATTATTATTATTATTATTATTATTATTATTATTATTATTATTATTATTATAAATTATGAGATAGGTATTGAAAAGAGAAGTCGACTTCAGGAGGAAGTTAAGAAACCTCTTGTTTACAAACTTTCAATAAGAAATATTGCGGCCTATATCAAAAATAAATAAAGTTTAAATAGTTCAATTATCTTCAGAAATGGTTTATTACTTTTATATTTTCTATCTAATGAAAGTTGTGTTAATTATTTTCATTAATTTTGACTCTTTTTTATATTTCTTGTAAATTAATTATAACTGTCACTCTTCTTCCACACGAACGCAAACAATGTTAGAGGTTATTAAAAACACCGATGGTTTGCGAGGGATATTGCATTAACATCAATGTTTTAATTTTTAACATCGATGTTTTGTTGGCGGTGTCCCATTCCTACCGCGGTGAGCGGTGATGTAATATGGTGATGGGACTGTGTGTGTGTGTATGTGAGCGTTTGTTGGGAGGGGGGGGTTGCGTCAGATGCTACAAATGTAGAGTTCGAACAGGCTCAAAAGACTGTTGCCACGCAAGTTCACTCACAAATGGAGAGTCTCTTAAAAAAGTGCCATGAGAGCCGGCGAGTTAGGAAATGCTCCTCTACCGGTCCTGTAAACATATGGTCTCTTTCACTGTGCGGTCAGCACAGAGTGAAACAGGTCCTTAAGCAAAATAATCCAGTTCCGAAAGTTTCTTACGAAATATAGAATTGCCTACAATCAATCTTCCGAGCTTTTCCTCTCAACATGTTCAACTTATCAAACCTATATGCCCAATGTACGAATACACCTGCATTATCACTTCATACCATTACACGAAACACTCCTTAACTTGTTAGTTAAAATTTCTCAAGTATTGTAATCCTTCATCCCTCTACTTTACAGCGCTTTGAGATTTTTGTTTTCAAGAGTTTTCATTAATCAATCAAACATTTACCTTCTCCTGGACATGATTTTTCATTCATAGTTTGAAGTGAAAATGAAACAATCTCTCATCAAGAAAGTTTGTAAATAATCTCTAGTACTATTAGGAACCTTCACCTAGTTTGAGGGACTCTTTCTCAGCTTTTCGTAGTCATACTGAAATAATGTTTCCCAGGAACATTATGAAGGTTACGTCAATGTATAAAGCGTTACTTCTCTTTACAGAGTGCTTCAAAGTATGTTTTCGCAAATTACGGATAAACAAGGGTCTTTTCCCAGCTTTCCATTGATACTAACGACATGAGTTCCAGCGAAAATAAAAAAACAAACAAGAAGCGGGGTAAACTTTTCCTGTCCTCTACCAGTGTAAAGACTGATCCCGTTGACCCCGCCTTCCATACGACGTTATTATTTTTTATTTTATCTGAGCGTAAGCCGTATGAGCGTATTTGGAAACGTGTCAATAATTTTGATGAGTAGGTATTATGAAGATATGAATGATAATTAGAGACCGTATTTCAGTGCGAATGCATATTTTTTCACTTTATTCAGAAATCCTGTAACTAACTTTTGCATGATATTTAACACTAAAATGACGGTACTTTCGAGTAATACGTACTGTGGAGCCCATTTTGAAAATCTGATGACCTATCACACATGACTTCTACAAGTCACAGGGCCATTTCAATTGCTCTCGGAAATTGTTTTCAAATGGTTATAATTATAATTGTTAAATGTTATTCCACTGTGGAAATACGAAATTTCTTTCAGCGGATGCGTATGTGAATGTTAGGCTCAAAGAGGAAGAAGTATTTAAATAACCTATCGTACTATAACGTCATGCTAGTACGTTGAAATTCAACACGGACGTAGCATCATTAAAAATCTAAGCCTGAATCCGTTGCTACAACGCATATTAACAAGAAGTTGTCTGTGCAACTTTTAATCAGCTGTATATAAAAAGTCACATCATTTTAACCCCTTCCCCGCACTTCATACATTTTTTATGAAAAGTCTTCAAAGGTTTCAAGGGTACGTACACACGTGAACCTCTCTCTTTAGTGCTAACAGAATTACGTACAAAACTCTAACCTTTTAGTATGATAAATAATTAAACGGTAAACGATGGATAGAAAATAATTATTATTAATGTACTAAACTTACATTTTCTTCTGTAAAATGCGTTTCCGAAATATTTTTGTTTCCAATTTACCAACACGTCTTCACCTATTTTTACTCGCGCACATTACAAAGCACCCCTCTTAACCTGCTTTTCTTGAATGGCCCCCAGTGCATTGTTCCCTTGAATCTCAATCCATCCGCCTTTTCCTTCTTTCGCCGCGACGCGCGCTGCGCTCGCTCTAGGAATAAATACCGCGGGGGCGGGGGCGCTGGCGCAACCTTGCCTCGCGAATCGCCGCACGGCTACCACGGCGAGGTCGAGCGGCAGGCGCGGGATGTCTCGACCGCCCGCAAGGCCGGGGGGAGGCGACTTTCACCGCGGGCGCGGGCGATGCGGCGCGGAAAGCACCACGGAGCGCTGCCGGATTTTTGACGAAACGGAACTCTTCCAACGCGCCAGGTCTGATTTCACTCGCCAGGGGAGAATTTGGCTCTCTGGTTTGTTGGACGACGAGGTTCCTCTCACCACGGCAACAAATCTAGATTTGAATGGTGCAACAATGCTTTCTGAAAAAAAGAAGGAAAAGTAGAAAGTGAAATAACATAATATAATAATGTGGTGAATTATTAAACGGTCTGTACCGGGAGAGGCGGCATTAACTGATGTCACTGCAGTACCTCTGACCGGGGGGTTCAAGGTTCGAGTCCCGACGATGGCATGATTTTCGACTCTAGCAAGATAACTAGGTCGAATCCAGTCGCTGTCTGAAGAATTCTAGAGGAAGGCTTGTGTGATTGGTAGTTTTCCGTGGTTTCTTCGACCAACAAGAGGCGAATGCCATAGAAATACCCTAACAAAAAGAACACCGACGGAGCGCGATCTTTTCTTGCTCTTCCTTGACCTACCTCAACCCTTACTTACACTTACTCACACTGACATCCGCAACACTAACACATGCTGGGAGACCGGTTGGAAACTTAAGAGCTTGTCCCGGCTGCGGCGGTGCTCTGTTGGTGTGAGATACCTGGTTGGGAAAACCCCCATAGCCGACAGTAGGTCGATGCCAAATCTCACCCACTACCCCCGAGAAAAAAACCCACCCCACCCACTACTACCACCTCTCCCGGAGAAAAAAATCATGCTCAGCACTTACGGGACTAATGACGTTAGCAGTTGACGCGCCCGGAATCACTATGCAATCAACGAATCAATTAAACTGTCTGTACAATGTAACTTGGGAAATGTCATCCAGAATTTTATTAAGGACAGACAGCTAGTTTTATTGGTTTGGTATGTTTATCGACACACTGAGAAACAAAATTGAAGGGTGAAGTTTCTCAATGTGTTTATGAACTTATCGAATCAATAAAATCTGTTATTTGTAACATAATCCTGGACTACATTTCCCATGTATAATATACGATCTTGATCTAGCTGTGTCTTATATGCCATTTTTTAGTTCACCTGATGGAAGTTGTTTCTAATGATGAAGTCTTCTTTTCAATATCTTTAAGCTCTTGCGTCGTGAATGTTCAATTGATGGATTCTTTGGTCTAGTAAGATTTCAGTTCAAAGAGTTGAATTGAGGTCTTAATTACCGACCTCATTGTGTAGTCGACCTCATTTCGTAGGTTTGCAGATTCTTTATCATGTAATTGTGATTATTGTTTCGTATTTTTGAGAACTTTTGATTTAGTAATATGTAAATGACGTTTAAATGAGAATAAAGTATTTAGAGCCTTTCAATTGGAATGAAATGTAATAACTTTGAGTAGATAGAGCCTGGTAAATTGGAATAAATGCAAAATAATTTTCTAATGCAACTTTTGTTTTCTTCAATTATGACGGGACGAAAGGAGGGGAAATAAATTTATGCCGATTATTTATCAGTTGATGAAAATGTCTAACATCACAGTTTAATATTCTGCAGGAATGTTGAGAAAAAATGTAAATAAAAAAATATAAATAGAAAAATGTTTAATACAAACAGAGAGTTTTGAAGGAAAATTAATTTCAAAAACGATAAAATAATAAATTAAGACCACCATATAATACTTATTCATTTGAACTCTTCTCTTCTTATCAACATTGCTTTCAAGCGTGTGAAACATATTCTCTCATCAGTTGCATTAGTGTCATTTCCATTTCCTTATACTTTTTGGGTTGACATATTCATCTGTTAGCTGAGCGTAACCGGGTCAGAAAGTTCTGGAACCACTGACGGGTTTTTCCGCAGCGAGTTTCCTCTTCTGAATAATGCTAAAGAGCTACGCGCCATTGTGAATATAGATCTGTCACAGTGAATCCCACGTTTCCGCCAACCGTCACGTGTTCTCCTTTCTTTTTTTACTCATAAACTGGAAAGGTAGCCCCAAACGCGTGTAACTGTTTCGTTATGAGTCAACGTTGTCATTAGAAGTCCTTCGACCTCTAACAGAACCATATAGGCCGTGGAATGTGTTATCAAACTCGGAATCTAAATCATTACAAAGCCACACATTATTTTTTTTTTAAATTCCCTCGTACCATACTAATTACATGTTTTTGTACCTATTAAATCTGAATCCGCGAGCAAGTAACACCAGGAATCTAAGATTTTTCAAGCTTAACAAATTCCTCTATGTGCAAATAGGGCAACATCTCGAAAGTTACAACTCAGAGTATTTACGTTGCTTGACTACTAAGTTCGAATCTGGTGGGCAAAACACTCCCAATATAGGTCGGTCTCCAGATAGTATTGGTATTACAATTAGAGGAATTTCCTAACGAGGGCTTTGAGTAATTCGGGCTCCGGATTTGCGTGTGGATACACGAAAAGACAAAATGCGTTCTCTTTCAAAACGCTGCACTGACTAACTACATAAAGGAATCGGTCCATTTTGGGAAATCTTCAAGCACTAGAGTGATATTTTTGGATTTCGTCAGAGCGCGTTCTAAAACTTGATCCTCCAGACAGCATGTGGATTCGACCTAGCTAAGCAGCTAGTCCTGTCGAAAGTCCTGTCATCGGGACCCTAATCCTAGGACCTGCCGTTCAGAGGCACTGCAGTGATGTCAACTGACACCCTGAGCCACCTTAGTCAGACTTTGTACTTGGACACTGGTACATAATGGAAAGTAGCTTTGGGGCGAAAAACAACAACATTTCTGTCGCAGTGTGTAGCACGTCGTCAGTTTCGGCCCCAGCCGCTCTTGATTAACTGTGCGGTTTGGTTTAAATGAAACTGGATACTGAAAAAAACAGCTCTGCTATGAGGGCAATGACACTACTGTAAGCGGAGCATGAAGTGCTCGGAACGAACCGGCGAGACATTTTCCTTTAAAGGAAGAAAGTAATCCAGGATTTCCAAAGTAATAACTCCAGTGGTTATCATATTTGGCCCAGTCAAACAAGTGATTTTTTTACAATCTCGATCGAAAAAAACTGGAAATTGTTTTTGTGTCAGACTAATGCAACAAAGAGTTAGAATTATAAATTTAGATTGTTTATGTAATTTTGGTTTAAGCGAAGCAGAGGAAAATATGTTAGTTCAAGTTAATACAAAGATAAATTATACGAAAAAAAGTGTGTCTTAATTCAGAAACGATGAACCTTCTAAGTTTGAAAGATAAACAAAGAGATTTCTGCACATCGATATTCAATCTTTATTTAGCAGATTAATCATCAGTATATCGATTCATCGATCTGAGTCATTTATTTGACAACTCGGCAGTAGCGTAATACGTAGAAAGACGACAATTGTAGATACAGAAATAGGGAATGACTAATTCACCCAGGCTGTCGATAACAATGTGGACAACTGGCTCTTTCCTCCTACAGCAAAACAAATGTAACTGCATCGCGTGGCAGATGTTAACGCAGCTTTACGGCAGAGGAGCGCCCTCTATCCAGGAAACCTCACAGTACAAAACCTCGAAGGCATTTCGCTTTCCCCTCAGACATCGAAGAATGATTTTGCGAAGAATCGAAGGAAATTATAGGGGGCCACGTGTAACCAAAATGACAAACCCGCTCGGAACACAGTTACACACGTATAGCACACATTAAATAAGAGATTATGAAGGTGCCTCTAAACGGGCAGCGTTTCTGGTCAGGTATTGGACGACAGTGTCTTCAGTAATGTGTAATCACTAACGACACTGACAGCGATCTCACTAATCGTCCAGTAATTGTCAAAAAAACGTCCATTTACTTATGAACAGGAAAGGAAGAATAGATGGAACCCGACAGGTACAAAAAAGGTTTGGGATTGAACTACTTATAACAAATTGAATAAAAGTCTGAACGATTAATTTGAATAAACATAGTGAAAGGTTTTTCTTTCTTTTATAAAGGAAAATATTTTTTCGGAAGACAGTTGCTTGCGCAAGAACAAATGATATCGGTGGAAGCACAGAGTAATCTTGCGCTTTTATTGTCTACGCGAGTTAAGGCAGTTAAAGGCGAACCATCACGCAAAACAATACTGAGTATTTATTCTGAGGCATCAGCTGCCGCCTCTTCGAATGACTGAGAACAATAACATTACCCTTTCCATGTCATGGGCCAACCTAATTTCGATTCCATTATTTTTCCAAAATTGGCATTATAAC
Source organism: Gryllus bimaculatus (assembly GCA_017312745.1). Lineage (NCBI taxonomy): Eukaryota > Metazoa > Arthropoda > Insecta > Orthoptera > Gryllidae > Gryllus > Gryllus bimaculatus. Next base: position 19,179,665 of record BOPP01000007.1, on the reverse strand, counting down.
TTCTCAAAACCTAAGATCTAATTTGGAAAAGAAAGTTACTTTAATATGATGAAGAAAAACATCTAAAATGAAGATCAACAAGCGAAAATGAAATATTGTTATTCTGCATTTTTATTTCCTTGTTGATTCTTCCTCAAGACGTCACTTTGATGAACAACTGTGTGTTATTCAGCAGTGGTGTACACTTTTGGCACTAAGCGCTTTCATTGTTATTCTAATTCTGCGATGTCCTGTTTCACGTAGCTATTTGGGTCTTTGCGCTGGACTTAACGAGTCTGTCCTCGGATATTCTCATCTCCATGACGCCACTGAGCTCTCGACGGCCCACTGACGCTTGGGGAAGGAACTCAGGAGGTCATTGTCCTCTCCGAAATAAACGTCCTCTCACCTCGCAGGTGCCGTACTACATCTGTGCCGATGACGTGTGGATCTACCCTACTTATGATGCAAATTATATATTCTTCCAGATTCCAATACAGGAGAAAGCGAAAATATTTTTGTTGATTTCCTTTTAGTTATGTGTTGTTTTCATCTGGCATTGTTTCTCGACTCCTCTTTTCAGGTCTGTCACATATATTTTCAAGCCCTACTTTTCCGTCACCAATAATCTCATTTCTTGTCCCTCTCTGTCGGATAATGGTGGGCTTCCTTGTTTTGTAGGAAGTGGTGGCCATTCTTTCGACCTCTACGTGTCCGGCATTCTTTAAAGATGTCAATTTAAGGCAATGTTCACGAAGAGTTTGTTTTCACACATTTTCGAATGTTATTGCAACGCGATCAGGTCTTAATGCTCGATCACCTATGCTGTCGATTGTAGAAACTTTTATATGAGTTGCAAGTCGTAAATCATCTTTAAAGGGTACTTATAATTGGGCTTTATAATAACTTATGTAATTTAATTAATAATCGAATTATAAATTACATTCCTTCCATCCGAATAACGACCTATGATGGTTTAACTTCCTCAGGAGATAAAAACAAAGAGCACGAGAAAGAAAGGAAGGAGCCCAGTTGACGCATCGAAAATATAACTGACCTTGGGGAACAAGATAAAGGCAAAAATGATGGTAGAATTATAAATATCAATATTGTCAAATATTTAATATTTTCGACTGAACGTTACCAATGATCTATCTAGAATTAATTAAATGAAGACCGAAAAGCAGCTTTGCGAAACGACTGCACAAATTTGATATAATAGTCCGGTGGCCGAAATAATCTAACCCACATTCCTCTCCCACCTAGAAAAATGAGAGCTCACACCGGCAAAGGTGGCTCAAGGCATCCACTGACGTCACTGCGGAGCCGCTGACCGGGAGGCCGTAGGGTTCAACTCCCGGCGGTGGACGAATTCAGCCGCCGTCTGAAGAAGAACTCTAGCGGCCGGCTGCTCTGATCAGTTGTTTCCTTGGGTTTCTCCAATCAGTACCAGCCAAATGCTGGAGCAACACCCTAACAAACGGGCGACGAACCGTGCACGATCTTTCCTTCCCATTCCTTGTCTTTTTTTGTACCTCTTACACACTTACACGTACTTGCACTAGACTACCACACATACTGGCCGGCTGGGAGATTAAGGCTTGTCAGGATCGGGGCGGTACGTCGGTGGGTGATACGTCGTTGGGGAAAATCTCCCCAAGCCGACGCAGGGCGGCGCCGAATCCCGCGCTCCAGAAGGGATCTTCGCCACCGCGAGTAAATGCACTACACATACGGGACAGACGACTTGGTCAGTTGGCGCGCCGGGCGTAACTTATGAATCGATTCATTAAAGAGGGCAGGGTAAATGCACTACACATACGGGACAGACGACTTAGTCAGTTGGCGTGCCGGGCGTAACTTATGAATAGATTCATTAAAGAGGGCTGGAGAAAACGTGCGGGGCTAACACCTGCTACGTCCTAGACGGAGCTGGGCTGAGGGCCATTGGGCGTCACCGCTAGCGGCGGAACAGGGCGATCTACTTTCAAATGTCAGACGCCGCCGGCGCCGCCCCCGCACCCCATGCGCAGCCGCGTCCCTCGGCAGAGAGAGTAGAGCAACTGGAACGGCTCAGTGGCAGCAAGCGCCCCCACTAAAGCGGCGCTGAGCAGCTAGTCAGGTTTCGAAGCTGGCACGTTTTCTATTCTTGCTACACAGGAGGTCAAATGTAGTGCCTGTCTGGAGGAGAATTCTCCCAAACGGCTGCTCTGATCGGTAATTTTCCCGTGTTTTTTCCGATCAATATCAGGCGAATGCCTGAAGAGTGCCGTAACAAATGGGACACGGACCGCACGCGATCTTTCCTTCTTCTTTCTCATCGTCTTCTGTTCCCTCTCACATGGCCTTCACACACATATACACTTATATAGAACACCATCACTCATGTGGGGAGACATCCGTAAGTTTAGAACACTGGAAAGAGGCGGTGCCAAGCTGGGGGAGTTTTCCGGGCAGAGAAACTCACAGTCTGACGTGTAGTACCCGTCTCGGATCTTACTTTCCTGCGAGATGGAAACACCGACACTTTCCCTCAATAATATTCACTACACTCATAATTCTAATAACCATAGTAGGTCACGTGAAATATTCACACACTGGTAGGTGCCGTCAATTTATCACCTCTCACACGATAGCTCTGCCGTCAGGAAGCTTTGAAAAATTAAGGAGAATTGTTAAGAATTGAAGCGGTGTGGAAAGTTTTGAAAATACATATGTATTGTATTTAGTTTGAGACATCACTTCCATCACCCAGACGTTGGAAGCAAAGGTAAAACACCACTTTTATCCCTGCCAGGAAAGGGGCGGGAAAAAAACGTAAGCTGCCTCCTTTGCCGTTACACGTCATCACCATTTTAACAATAAAATAAAGAAGGCTTGGTAGATCGATTAATTATTTAGTGTTTACGGTCGCGTCGACTATTATGAACAATAGTCACGCAGTGCACATTGTATCCCACGAGGTGACGATCTTCCTCCCCCTTTTGACGGCGAGATCCTACGTCGATCTTCAAGTCATCCTCCACGTATCTCCCCCAGCAGGACAAGCCCTAAACGACCGCTGATCTCCCGGCAAGTGTGATGATAATTTAAGCGTAAGTGCTTGGTGAATAAGAGATGGTTGAACAAGGCTGCGGAAGGAATTATTGCGCATGGTCCATGGCACGTTCCTTATATTTCGATTTATTTAGAGCTGCACGTGGTAGGTCGTTACGGTGTCATCCACTCTACTTCACTACAGGGACGTTGAACCTCCCCATTATATGGTACCGCAACAGCTGATTTACATCAGGGGCAGTTATGTTTAAATCCATTTATAGCTTACTGCTCCGGCATTCACCTGGTACAGATCGGGAAAACAAACGATCCCCTGATAGCGGGTTCGTAGGCTTCCGCGGCCGGAGTCAATGTATTCTTGGCTATCCGGGATGAGCCGCGTCTCAGTTGATTGTACTGACGTTTCGGCCATCTTGCTGTGGCCTTCTTCAGAGTTATACTGCTGCAGTAACGCCACAGCAAGATGGCCGAAACGTCAGTCCGATCAACTGAGACGCGGCTCATCCCGGATAGCCAGAATACACGATCCCCTGATAGCAGTTGGCCGCTAGATTCTCCTCCAGACGGTGGTCAACCTAGCTCCTATAAATCCGCCGCCGTCAGCACTCGACTCCTGGACCCTTGGGACAGCAACGGTCAGTTGGAAAGGATTTCCCATAGCTGGGAGTTCCCCGCATCCACAGCCCCAGTGACTCGCGGCGAGCGCAGGCGCCGATGCGAGGCTGCGCTAGGCCGGAATGCCACCCGCGCGGCCTTCCGCTTCCGGCCGGCCTCCGCCGCCGCCGCCGCCGCCGCCGCCGCCGNNNNACGCGGCCGCTGGCCGCGCCGGGGAGCGCGAGGTCGAAGCCCGAGCGTCGCGACGCCTCGGGGCGAAAGGCGTCGGGTGGGTGCCGCCTCCGGGCGCACGGTTCTTTCTTCGGCACTGGCAGCTCACGAGCACGTGGCGCAGCGTTGCCCAACGCTCCAGCTCCCGCGCCAGCGAAGGTGACTCAAGGCCCCAAATGATGCCACTGCAGGTCCTCCGACCGGGAGGTCCTAGGAACGAGTCGCGACGATGGCAGGATTTTCAACGCTACTTAGATAGCTAGGTCAAATATAGACGCTGTCTCGACGAGAGTTCTAGAGGCCGGCTGCTCTCATTGGTAGTTTTCCGTGGTTTCTACAGTCAACACCAGGCAAAAGCCGGAGTAGTACCCTAACAAATGGGCCACGTACCACGCGACATCTTTCCTTCCTCTTCCTTGTCCTATCCTCATCCCTTACTTTCATGTACACTAAAATGTATTACACTTCTACTCGTCGGGAGATCGGTCGGGAGCTTACAGCTTTTCCCGGCTGGAGTGGTGCCCCGCTGTTGGGAGATACCTGGTTGCGGAAAACCGCGCAAAGTGTCCGTTAGGTTGGCGCCGGATATCTCCGTCTAGCGTGGGGAAGATCACCGCCATCTGTCGCCGAAAAATCATACACTTTATTTTCCCGTACGGCACCACTGGTACACAACTATCTAATATTGTTTTCTTCGTTTTGTCTGGAAGTATAAAGGATAATGTCCAAAATTTATTAAATGCCAAAGCAATTTGTCTTGCAATTTCTTCGCCAGATGTATTGTGAAATGTCGTCTGTCGTAGATAAACATATTGATTTACATTCGTAATTTTCTCATTATTTGCATCTCTTCGTGATTTGTTATCAACATCGTTTTTCTAGAGTTTAAGGTTATACCCGCTGTTTTGCTGTGATTTAATAAGTATCACCATTATCTCAAGTTCCTTGGCAGATTTTGCGAATAATACTACGGCATCCGCAAAACGCAGATGTGACAAACGTAGTTTCCTGCCATTGATTTGTTTCCCTACTTTAAATTCAGGAACACGTCTTTCAATGCCGTGGAATCTCCTTGTTTGACTCCTCTTCCTAGTGTACATTTATCATCCAGCTATTCTGTCATCATTTTTGCTCTATTGTAATTGCACATTTTAGTTGAAATTTTAATATACTTAGAATTCCTTGACGATGTAATGCTTGAAGTACATAATAGTGTTCAACTGAATCGAATGCTTGGCTGTAGCCGGCTAAGGCGATGTACGGCTTTAAATTGAATCCTTTGCCTTTTTTTATTATTTGATTGATGGTATGGAGGTGATATATTGTCGTGATTCCTGATCTAAATCCGGCTTGTTCTACAGCTTGGTTGTCATTCAAAATGGTGGTGTTTCTTCTGGTTAGAATTTTTGAAAAGATTTTGTATATATTTGAGATTAAGTTAATAGGTCTTTAGTGATTCAGTTTGTCTCTAGAGCCTTTTTTAAGTATAAGTCTAACAATACTAACAGTCCATAGACGTTTTATTTCGTCTTCTCCAATAATTCTATTAATATTTTCATTAGGGACTCTGTTAATTCTTAGATTCTTTGAAGAATTTTTCCGTGATTCAAATCTTCTATGGCCGATCTTATCGCACTGGGGATGATATGGGGAACCTTTTTCCCCAGTTTATTTCCAAATAATTTTTTTAAGTTTCGTTTTTTTTGTCTGCTTATTATGTCTTATTACATTAGCTTAATATATCTTCATAAAACTTATTTTATCTTAATTAAAAGACGAAAGCGTTTAAGTCGAAAAAATCGACATTTACATTTCTTCACACTCTGATGCAGAGATTATTAACATAAAATATTCATTATTCACTTGAAATGAATCAAACAGGTTTGTCACGCTTTCTTAGTTTTAACTTAGAAGAATACTACTTTTGAAATGGTTCTTCTATACTCTAGGAAAGTAATTTTATGTCCAGAGTTGATTAACGTGTTTCACGGTTTAAGATCTTGTCCTAGAATCCAAGACAGAATATATCCCGCTAACCTTAGTTTCAAAGTGAGTGGGAGAGCGATAAAACCGGCTTGTCAATCATCACGGCTGCCACACACTAGCAAAGCCCCAGCATTCGCTGCAACCTACTTCTGATTCAAAGACGCCTGGGTATTAAATAAAGGTAAAACCTCCCGTGTGCACCGCTTTATGTTTTCTTCTGTAATGGCTCTGCCAAGGTGAGGCTGAACACATTCTCTTGGAGTGCAACTCATTGTCACGACTTCCTTCTCCCAATGCTGCTACATCAGGGCAAGCACACTGGGGATATTATGCTAAAACATCGGAGTATCTTTGTTGTCGGAACAGAAAATCGAAAAACAAAATAATATAGAAAAATTGTTTTTTTATTATTAAATTTCGAAAATGTTAGTTAGATGTAATATATTGTTACGATTCATTAAGGGAAAACGCACTCAAGACGTCTGGCAACCCTCTGCTGTTTGAGGTTTGGCCTGCCATTCGCCTAATTTGAATTTTCGCCGGCCTTGCACCCAATTTGAGTTTTGGCCTGCCATCCGCTCAATTTGAGTTTTGGCCTGCCATCCGCTCAATTTGTATTTTGGCCTGCCATCCGCTCAATCTGAGTTTTGGCCTGCCATCCGCTTAATTTGAGTTTTGGCCTGCCATCCATAAGCTTGAAGTAAGTTGTCCCACCCCAGCGGACAATTATTTTTTAACGAATTCTAAAACAGTTGAGCATCGCTGAAGACCGCTTCGCTCCGTGAAAAATTCTTCAATCAGTCACATTACCTGGGTGATGAAAATGCATCAAAATCTCAGATTAGTGCTTACTCTCAGAGATAGTTTTCACAAAACATCCACTTTGTTCTGGTATCGTCAATTAAAAACAATACTTTTAAATTTAAAAAAAAATTCAAACAAATGTGCATATTATCGTCGTTTAAACTATTAAATGGACGTAATCGAACAGTCCCAATTACTTATTATCAAAGAGATCGCGCCATTTATTTGTAATACGCTTTCAATGAAATTCGCAATGTACATACTTTTAATCAAAGAATTATCAACTCAAATTAATATTTTAAAACATGTAATAAGAGCAGCTGGGCGTAAACCAGAAGGTCCAGGTTCGAGTACCGGTCGGTTCAACCAATTATTTGATCTAATTTAATTAATAAGAGTTTTGTTGACAAAGGTGATGGATACAGATACATTTCTGTGAATGTGTTCTTTTTATATTTTCTGTTGTTACCGACTATAATACATTTGCTTTGGTGCTATTTTCTACGCAACTGCATCCTAGGAGCGGCTGAACACTGATTACTAATATATGTTGCATTTTTTCACCTACACCTGTACTCATTTCGCAAAGAGTTTCATCATTTGGGCACACTATCATTTCCTCCATGATACTGTTTGTTTCTTCTTTGGACAATTTCATTTTACTTAAATTTATAGCACTGAAAATCTTAAAGTCAAGCTCTTGGCGTGCAAACTCCCAATGAAGCTCGAAGTGTAGGAGACAACACTCGAACGGATAACTGACTTTCCTGCTAACGATATCGATACATTCCTGCTGTAAAACATCCAACATGTTAAAGATGATAAGGTTGACATGTGCTGAGTGAACAATTTAGGCAGAGGGGACGCGTTAGATTTGTATTTAACATTAATATATTTAACATGTTCCTAAATGCAAAGTTAGGGAGACGAGGCTTAAACGTAAACGAAAATCAAAGAGGTGAAAAAAAGTAAGGCATATTAGGAAAATCGGATGAAACCTCCTTTTAACTCATTGTCGACCACTTTCACTTGAAGGTACCGGGATTCAACGAGCGGTACTCACAGGTTGAAAGCTATCCTGCTCACCTCCAGGCTCCCGGCCTTTATCCTTGTGGAGTGCCAAGGCTGTGCTTCTGGCTAAGAAGGTTCCTTGAATCAACGTGGCACAGAACACGTACACCTACAGAGTAATTTTAGACAAGTAAAAACGAGGGCGACTGGCAACAGTACACGGTGCTCGCCCACAGCGCTGTGCACGCTGCAACCCTCATTAATGGAACGTGTTGACTCTGTGGCTTCCGAGGCAACGACAAACCTTGTTCAGAGGTGTTATCATATCGATCCTGCAAATGTTTGAACAGACTGCTGGTTGCGCTTTCATTGCATTACACACGATCTACCTTCTGCTGTGCTGTCACTCACATTGTTTCATTAAAACTCCGATAGTAACTCTTGAGCTGTCAAAGGCTCGTAACAATAAATAATTTAAAACGTTACTGTGCCTACGATGAAAATAACTTTTAGTTTATTAAATCACGTCTGGTCAACATCACAAATATATCGTTAACATATTTATTTTCTCTATTTTGTTCAATAATTTTTTACATTCACATGAATCGTATAAGTGTACACGTGGAGATTTGTGAAGATCAGTTCTACATTAATATTCCCAATTATTTTCATTGCAGCTGTTGAATAATTCAAGTAAGCATTAGCGTTCAAAAGCAAAATTTAACTGAAAAGTAACAGATTGATAATCTGCCACTACTGTCTGTTGAAGAATTTTAACAAAACTTGACAAAATAACAAAAGGTAAGGAAGCATGTGTCACAAAACCCTTTTCTAAATGTATCTTTCCATCTCTTTTTTCACATTTATAACGCTGTTACTTAACACTTAGCACATCTCGATCCTTAGCACTGCTTACAGTGCGACTCCGTATGGTACCATTCCATCCAGTACATTCATTTCTTACAACCTTCTTAATAGAAATAAGATATTTCAATGTCAATTGCTGGCCTGCAGACGTGAACAGGGACATTAATTATGCGTTCGCCTTGTTAACATGATTATTCGCGCAATACATGTTAAAAAAACTTGTTTCTCGAATTAAGATGTTGGAGGAATTAAGTCTTTCTAATTAATTTAATGATTTTCCCCCACAACAACAACAACAACAATAATAATAATAATAATAATAATAATAATAATAATAATAATAATAAATAATAATAATAATAATAATAATAATAATAATAAAGATTATCTCAAAATTTCCCACAATGATTCATGCCGCTTTTACCAGGAAGAAGTAGAAATCATTGATCATATTTTGTTTCATTCTATTTTATCTTGTCCAATTGTAGCAAAGACCAAGTACCTGGAATGATACGACAGGCAGTGTAGGTACTCCCATTGGCAGATCTGCGTCGCCCTCCAAGTTCCAAACACATGCCCAAAGTGAAACAAACACTCACCAAAACCGGTGACTACTGTTGGCTGTCCACAGTACAGTGCGATCAACACATTCAAACTGATCGCACGATATCAACGACGGCAAGCAAAGCGGGTATTGCTATCCACGATTTGGAGGAAAAATCGTGTTTACTCCCAGATGTGGCGCTGCCTTGCGATCAAAACGTCGTTAACCAAGGAGGGAGAGAAACGTCTTAAACACAAGTGTTTGGAAATCGAGATCAGCCGAATGTAGGGCGGAAAAGCACAGGTCGTACCGATAGTCATAGAAGATCTGGAATTTGTTCCGCAAATTTATATAATAACTTGGCTTAACTCCCAGATTATTCAAAAGGCTAGGAAGGGCAAGATATTAATTTATTTCGAACATCCCACATTTTACGGGAAGTATTGTAGAGGCACCGATAATCCTTAGGTCTGCTCCGTAGGAAGCTGGTTGCAACTCAGAGTGGACTTTATAATCAACCAACCCATAACATCTTTAGTCTTGAATTAAAGGAATAATAATAATGATAATAATAATGATAATGATAATATAATGTTACTGAAGGTCACTGGTTCATTTTAACAAACAAATTGCAGCAATGTTCCTTGATGACCAAGTCATTAAATAGCAAATGAAGCTTGTTGGTTAGATGGTCCTATTCCATAACAACATGTGGATCATCCAGTCGTAGATTAGTGTTCTTAATTATTATTGTCTCCACCAGCTCCTCATTAGTAATGCTACATAGACAAGAAAACGTTGATATTGTGAAACATGGATGTTAAAAAGCAAATCATCGATATTAATAATACATGGACCAAAAACCATCGAAGTTTTTAAACACCGATGTTTTAAAGTTGGTTTAGAACCCTCTAACATTAAATTCGTGCGAAACAAAATTTAATATGATAATGATCGTGCTTATTCATTTGTAATTCAAAATTAATTGACAACAAAGTTATACAACGTCTCCACGTGAGAAATACAGAAAAGACCAAGTCATCAGGATCATCTCGAGCAAGGAATGGTGGTCTGCTCAATAAAAATAGAACAAACCGCTTTCGTTTCGATCGAATACAAACAGATATTCGTACCGTCAGCTATTGTTTCTTATTTTAACTTTTACAAAATTGTCATTTTGGTGCATCTTTCATCCACAAATAAAACATTGAAAACATAAACCTTTTCAAAACACATCGCTTTTAATACATCGATGTTTAAAACATCAATATTTTTATAGAAACATCGAAGTATTGAAAACACCGACATTTTTGCAGAAACATCGTTGTTTTGAAAACATGGACGTCGCTGACGCATCCCCATTGTCCGCGCGCTGCCTCTGCCTGCCCCGAGTGCTAGGCAACCT
>BOPP01000007.1:19080782-19169174 GCA_017312745.1 Gryllus bimaculatus | reverse complement strand
GGGGGCGGGCGCGTGCGGCCTCAGCCAGCCGCTTCCGCTCCTTCCCTGGACGGGCGACGGCTCACCTCGCCCGCCCGCTTAACACAGCTCGCTCCTTGCGGGCTTCGTGCTGCCGTCACCGATCCCCCCCCACGCGGAGACGAGAGGAAATCCTCGAAGAAGTTACGGGCTGCCAGACTAAATTTCACAAAACTATCGTATGTATATTTGTTTTATTATTTCATTATCATTGGTTAAACGTTAGTGTATAGGATTTTAAATGGTGTAGCTGCAACCAAATTAATATTCTCTGCTTAATAACGTCAGAAATCATTGTTTTAACTACACCTACAGAAGTTCAAATAATGTTTGTAGCTCAACTCTGGGTTTTATCATGTTTTCCCTTTAGCTCCAAGATTCTTAGAAATGTAAGTAATTAATTTGCTGACTTATTTAATGAAATAATTTACTTGCCAGTCTATTTTTTTTCAATCTTTCATTTTATTTCAAATTGCCTCATGATCACCATTCACTTACATGATGATGCCATTAAATTCAAAGTCGAGATGTATATTTTTAATATGATTCATATGCACATATCTTTAATAAATTTAAATGGCATAACTACAAGTATTATTATTGTGTGGTTAATAATGGTCAGAAATCATTATGTTAATATTATTATTTATTGGTTGACTACATTGATGCATTAAGATAAACATCAATGTCGCTGCCACCAGACCCGAATGTTTTTCGATAACACGAAATAAATTTCATAAATAATATAAATGTGCGAATAACAATAAAACTTATCAGTCGCTTTGGATTTTATCCCTTCTCGTGAACTTCATACGTAGGCCCTCGAGCGATATACCGACTGCATTCCATCACCTCAGCCCTGCAGACAAGTTCCAACTTCATTACGTACTTCATAAACTTATTGTTTTCTTTCATCGTTCGAAAATGTGAATGTGCTTCCTGTACGACGCTATCTCGACGTTCAATCAAGATGGCAATTACTTTCTGCATGTGCACAGCAGATATGCGAAGGTAACGCCAATGTCACGAGCTGTAACACGCTGTATTGAAGACAGAAGTAGTTGAAATTAAATCCTTTTTCTTTTTATATATTTTCCCAGCTTAGGTCAGTTCCCGTCCACACTTGCCTTAGAATATTGAGCGGCTGACATGGCTCAGGAGCAGTGACGGCCAGTGGGTTGCAAATTAAGAGGTGCGACATATATGTCCGAACTATCACATACATTTTAGCTCTTCAAAATATTTCTTGAACAAGAAAAATGTAACATGTAATGTGCAAAAGATTTGCACGCATCGGGATTTTAAACCTTGTCGAAGACAACTTTTACGTTGATAACGGAAGATACAATTGTGCTCATGCGAAAGAAAAAGAAAATAAGAATTAAAAAAACATCCAGTAAAGAAAACTGATAAAATCAAATGGTAAAGGTCGGTAATCTTAGCCAAGTTAATGTGAGCGGCGGACTCTCTTTAGAACAGGAAGAAAATATGATCTACTCGAAGTTATTATCGCGACAGACTCCGCTAGTTTTGCGAGAACGCAACATGAATATTTTAATGTTACAGCACTACTAAATCAACAGTCTTGCTATTGAGCTTCCATATTCTTTCACCACATTCCCTCCTTCTTGAATCATGGATTGTGACGAGGTCTCATTTGCAGTTCTTTCGAGGAATGCACAAGGTTATCCCCACCTCCTTCGGCGATAACATGGACCATCTGAGCAACAGCCAATAAAGGAAACTTTTCCTCTGCCTCCTGGAAACTTTCAGATGGACCGCCTACCTCCGGATAGTCATGTGATGTGTCGGTTTCCCCCGTCCACACCTCAACCGACCCTAACCGGAATTTCTGAGTCCGCGAGCACCGGCTCTGACAACAACACGAGATACCGCGCCTGAGCAACGCGGTGCAACGGAGATATACCGCACGCTACCACCCGATACGTGGCGACGTCCGCTCTCAGGAAAATTGGAAAGAATTCGGAATCGTTTATTAACGGCCTTTCACGTCAATTCTTCTGATGAGGTCTTAGAGTAGACGCCGACTAATAGGTCTTGGCAGGGGAGTGAAATTATGATATGAACACGGTTCGTTAACCACAAATCTGAATTTCTGCCCCTGCACCCCTGTGCGTGCCCACGAACTAGGACAACGCAACCCCGCTAACGCCGGGATGGGCTGTGGTCGCTTGATTCCTGCTCGTCTCGAGAGCGGTAGAGATCACTGGCGACCCACTCTACGGTTGCCCTCGATTTGACCAAGGCGGGAATCGACCCTGTGCCAAACCACCGCCAGCCTATCTCCCTTCGCCGCCGCCACCTGCCCGCCACAACTCCCCCACCCTCCTCATGGCGGTGGCCACCGTCTGTTCTTGAACCAGGGTCTTTCCGTCAGCCCACTTCCCTTGCGGACTGCCAATTAGGTATTTTACACCTTTTGTTAACACGTTACATAAACTCCTATAGCTAAATAAAATACAGTTTTTCCAAGGAGAATTCTCGAGCGGCGTTATTTAATCCCGTTTCTATGAAATTTCCCCACCGATCTGATGATTTGTGTAGTATCCCGGTCTCTTCGAACAAACTTCCGTAAACAGTGAAGCAATCACCAGAAACCAGTTCTCACGCTAAAAGGCAACACAGTGAAATTGATGCACAAAATCTGAGAAGAAATTCAAACAAACAAATCAATAAATAAGAAGGCGAAAAATCCGAAAGTCTGCTTCATCCTGACGTATTTCGGTACACGTTTTGCAGACGCAACCTGAACAGTCATTGGCTATTTAGATTTGAGCAATTGGCTTCTTCTACAAAGACGACTGTTATTCACGGTGCAGCTGTCATGGCTGTGCGAGCCCTTATCTCTCCGTGACCGCAGCTCTGCAATTGCGAGTGAGCGATGCCCCGCTGCCCTTCTTTCCAAATCTCCCCCCCCCCCCACTGCACACGCGATCTCCAGACCGCACGAGCCGTACGAGCTCCGAGAGTAATGGGCGATTAACACATAGAGGAGAAAAGACTGAGTTCCTCCTTAAGGCTAAATGTCCCGACACTAGTACCATTTGTAGCCATCACGTGGCAGCACCAAAATAAGTAAAATTTACTTTACCGATAACGTCTGAACCAATGGTCCGATTTTCGATCTGTAAACGGCATTTGACGCCTTTTTAAAATAGAATTTACGCTACGATGACCTTTTTCCAAAAATCTAGCAAAAACGCGAATTTGAAATTAGTTCTCAAACTTTCGAGAACAAATTAAAAATATTATAGCGCGATGGCGACATGCTTCCTTAATCCAACGTCGTGACAATCATGCAAATCGAACGAATAGGAGCGACATAAATTGGAATTTACGAAAACACCTCGCCCCCCCTACTTCCTCTTCTGCGCCGTTGCGTCACGCCCCCGCCCGTTGTGGGCCCTCTGTCAGCGCGACGGCACGGCCAGGCCAGGCCCAGCGGCCTGTGACCAGCCCCGACGGAGCAGGCGGGACTTGCGGGACACGCAAACCACACAGTCGGTTTATGCGTTTGTCACTTTGCATCTCAATCTATTTTACCCCGTATATCAAACTAGAGATGCTATACTACTATTACAGACAGGGGTAAACGGTCTGTAATAGTAGTACATAACTGTCTTTTTCACATATTTCCGTCTTCCTTCGAATACCATCTTAAAATTGTTTGAAGCTTTACTCAAAACATAGTGTCATCTGGTGAATCTCTAAATAATATAAAATATAATAACAAATACATTTATTATTTACATAAATATATGTATACAAAAATATACACCTCCCGAAAAATAATCGGCTAGATCCGCTCCTGCCGTGACACCTCTCCGAACTCCGTAAGCGGAAGGCGATAACACAGAGACCTTCGTATGTCATCGGAAGCGACTGCAGGTCCTGCGCAAATCTGGCGTTTCCCACGGCACCGCTTCAGGGACAGAGGCGAAGTGATGAGGAGGAGACTGGAATTTTCATGACGCGATATACAATTACTGGTAACATTGGAGAAAATTTTATCTCGTAAACTAAAAGTAAATTATAATTTTGAATTTCTTGGTTTATTTTTATCCATGTAGCCGCAGTTATCTACAGTGTATTTTTTGTTTATTATTATTATTATTATTATTATTATTATTATTATTATTATTATTTCTATTCACATTTATTCAAAAGTATCGAAATCAAGGGTAGACCTGTGAGACGGGAGTCGCTATGACAGACATGCAATTTCTGTTGTACAGAGTAACAGGCAGATAAAAAGAGATAACACAAAACTTTTGTGACTCACCAACGTAATTCTGAAAGTTTGTACATTATGTGTGTGACATGAAAAAAGTAAATTATGAAAAAATTAGTGGTTGTCTCTGCAACTTCTTGCACTGAAGAGTAGTGCAGTTTTATTGAAAGAAATGTTTATAAACACTTAATTCATTGACCATTTTGTACGTGAATTACAGTGCAGTATACTCCTCTATAAATTTCCTCTATTTGTTTTCTTTATTCTCGTATGATGTTTTAATTCTTGCCTGTGGATACTTGGCGTAATATATTTGGGACAGCTAGTTGTTGCAGATTAGGCGGGGGGGGGGGGCAGCTTCCAAGAACATTGGGCGCATTCCTCAGCCTCGCAATCGAGTCAGCTCCCAACTATAAGAATGAGGTGGCTCGGGGATGAACAGACGCAGTAGACACAGTAGACACGTGGACTTGGAGCAGGAAGTGTAAAGTGGAGGAAAACACCGAGTAATCGTGCCGATCAGTGAACTTGGTGTGAGCATTCTCCACGTTGTCTATTTGCGAACCAATGTCCCAGTGCCATATCGGACTTGGAAATCCCGGCACCCCTCCCCCACGGCCACTTTTCCCGAGTCCAGGCTCGTTCGTGCCCAAGTCCCTGCCCTAGTCCTTTGCGGCAGGTAGCGAATAAAGACCAACCGCCCGATGCATTCGGAGCAACAACCTGCTCAATAGTTTTCACAATGGACAGACTGAATCAGACTCTCAGAGAAAATTCAAGATTTTCTCCGTGAAATATAAAGAAGTTTCACAAAATCTTGGAAACGCAGATATCGAAGTGAAGATTCGATGGATTATATAGTACGATATAAGCAATACTATAGTGTACATATTTTGGTTTTTACTCCAAACGTGTGCCTATTATTTATTATTATTATTATTATTATTATTATTATTATTATTATTATTATTATTATTATTATTATGTACAACTGAGTCCTTATATTTCTTTCTTCTTAAACATTATATTTCTCTGCAAAGAAAGTAAATGACCAGATGGAAGTCAGAAAATTCTACGGGGATTCCAGCCCAGACAAAGACAAGATAAAGAAAAGTTTATTCAAGAAAAGAGCGAAGAAGTGGAAGACCATAACAACAAATGGAGATCTTAAGAAATTTTCCAGGTCATCCGATATATGACCACGGAGTGTAAACCAACAATGCCTACTGTTAAGAACGAGAACGACAAAATAAATACAACAAAAGAAGAGATCACAAAAAGATGGGAAGAATACACGAAGAAGTTATATAAGAAGGACTTACAAATAGAGTAGTGGATAAATATAGATGATTACGAATAAGAACCTGAGATCGAAGAAATGAATTGGGCGACAAAACAACTGAAAAATGGGAAGTCCCCGGCTGTAGATATTATTCCAATCGAACTTTTCAAAGAGACGGGAAGAAATCTTGGCGAAACTGATACAATTATGCAATGTGATCTGGAAAAGAAAAGAGGTACTAACAGATTTGCAACGCACTATAATTACTCCATTATCAAAGAAAGGAGACAGCCGAGATTGTACACAATTGCATGAATATGAGTAATGCCTTAAACAATTTTAAGATGGTATTCGAAGGAAGAAGGAAATATGTGAAAAAGACAGTTATGTACTACTATTACAGACCGTTTACCCCTGTCTGTAATAGTAGTGTAGCATCTCTAGTTTGATATGCGTGGAAAAATTGATTGAGATGCAAAGTGACGAACGCATAAACCGACTGTGTGGTTTGCGTGTTCCGTAAGTCCCGCCTGCTCCGTCGGGGCTGGTCGCACGCCGCCGGCCCTGGCCGTGCCGCCGCGCTGACAGAGGGCCCATTGACGGTCGGGTGGGTGACGCAACGATGCAGCAGGGAAGGGGGGGCGAGGTGTTTTCGTAAATTTCACTTTCCGACGCTCCTATTCGTCTGATTTGCATGATTGTTACGGCGTTGGATTCAGGAAGCATGTCGCCATCGCGCTATAAGCCCACATTTTTTATGTTGTTCTCGGAAGTTTGAGAATTAATTTCAAATTCGCGTTTTTGCTAGATTTTTGGAAAAAGATCATCGTGGTGTAAATTCTATTTTAAAAAGGCGTCAAATGTCGTTTACAGATCGAAAATCGACCATTGGTTCAGACGTTATCAGTGAAGTAAATTCTCCTGTGATTGTGCTGCGATCTATTAAATTTTCCTACAAGTATTTCTCGATACATTTAGCCTTAAGGGTCTTCAATTGACTTCGATCGTTTTCGCGTGGCTTAAAGACGCGCATAGTTTGAAACCCGCCAAAATTAAATTTTCTCGTAGAAACCAACTCAAACAACAGATATTCATGTAACATCTGTCAATTACATCCAGAAGAAGAAAATGTGTGAGAAGGATGTAACTCCCTTGCCTCTCCTGTGAAACCGATGATAGTTCTATTCCTTTCATTCATTCATTCATTCATTCATTCATTCCGAGTTCGTGGCAACAAGGAGAGATTACAACATTGGAAAAAATTGCGGCTATCGTGGTCACTAGAAAACTACTATCGGCGTCATCACGCCTCTCAAAAATCTCTCCATTCTCAAACATCAATCGTGAATAAATGTGATACAGCCTAAACTACATGCATTAGAAGTTTATAACACGTATTCAGACAGTCTCTGAAAAAAGGTATTTTTCCGAGTGTAATGTTCCTTTCGAGTGTCCCGGTGTGGAGTTTTGCGCAGCTGGGTCAGTGCCGGGGGCTGGCGCGGAAGCCGTGCTCCAGAGCACGCAGCGCGTCTGTTTTCGTGCTTCCTTGAAGGCGACAGGGGCAGGGAGGGGGCGTGGGGAGGCGTGCCAAGCGACCGACCCAACGCACGCGCCCAGCGGCACGCACGCGCGGCCCACAGCCCCTGTGCCTCTTCTGGCCGCGCTCCATCCCCCGTCACGTCCGCGTCTAAAACTGCGCACACACAGCGATCGATCGATTATTTCGGGTTTTAATACTGTCCTTAAGTGAGATAAAAAATCTTCTGAGATCCAAAGATATATTTACCAAGCGCGGATCCACGGGAAGGGAAATTGCATACCTAATTTTTTGCAGGGACTATTAATTTCAACTTTGTCACGAAACTTTGACGCAATAATAATTTCGGATAATCATTAAAAGAATAAAATGGAATTGCAGCATGAGCTGAGCATGGGCTGCGACATTTTACAAAATCTGTAATGATACATTCGACCAAAACATTTCTATGGATCCCCAAAATATGTCTATGGATCCGCCCCTGTATTTACAGATTTACTCTCAATAGTTGAAGAAATCAAGACCGCAAATCAAGTACGGAAATAAATAAATGCATTCTCGAAATTCCCTACAATATCTCTAATATAACAAAATCAGGCAAAACAAATTGTGATCGCATGGATATCAGCTCACAAAGAATTTTTTGGCAATGGAATTGCTGATTTAGAAGCCAAACTTGCGACGAATTTATCCAAGCGAAACATTTAAGTACGAATATTTCTAGGAAAACATCAATCACAAATTAAATCTTGATTGGAAAAGTCTTTGGTGCACATGTAAATCCAACAACATTCACTGTCAAGAAGCACATTATTCTTATTAAATATCAAAATTGGCCGCAGGGAGTAAACAGACCTTTCAAGAATATGAACTAGGCATTCCAAATTAAGCCATAATTACCTATTGCAAAAGTCAACTCCCCCGACCTGAGAACTTTGCATTACAAAATTGATCTTGATGACTTCTTTGAAGTGTGTCCTAGACACAACTATCAGAGGCAGTCATTTGGATTGAATTACGATGCCATCACAAGATTCATCAGAAGATCAAGATAAAATAATAAACTTTTGTAATGCTATCAATATATGTACTGGAAATTTAACACCATTGTTTTATAAAATTATATTCCTCCCAAGTATAATTTCATATTAGTTTAGGTATATTATAAAGTTAAATTGCAATATTGCTTTTATCCAATATAATTTCTGTAACCACACCATAATTAAATACTATTCCTGTAAAAGTGATTTGAGCAAGTTGTTGATTCGACTATAAATGAAGTTAATTCAAAAAATACTACGTTCAAATAATACTCAGTATAGTTCTACTGTATGCTAGGAGGTGGAACGGACATTCCACGCCGACCTACATGTCTATCTGTCGGGTTTCCTCCTCAGAGGATCCCAACCAGAAAGACACATCTCCAGCCGGGACAAGCGCGAAGTACCCGACTGGTCCCCGACATGTCCAGGAAAGAGGAAGGGGAGGGACGAGGAAGAAAGATACAAGGCGCGGGACCCATGCTTCCTTTACCATGATTCTGTCACGGCGTTCGCGTGGTATTAGTCGAAGAAACGCCAGAAAGCTACCGAACAGAGCAACAGGCCATTAGAATTCTTCAGACAGTGATTTCGATTAGCATAACTATGACCTCCACTAGTAAGACGCTGCAGTGCGAACGGTTGTTGTCTCTGGTTGGACAAATAACGTCGTTTGACAATTCTCCAATCTTACAACTCTGACGATACTTATTTCGTAAATAACTATTAAAGAATTCTATTATTGAAGAAGTCTTCATTATTTTAGATACTGTGCGGATAATAATAATAATAATAATAATAATAATAATAATAATAATAATAATAATATGTGTCTGTAGATGTTGCTGTGCTATCAACACGTAGTAACGAAAGAGGCAGTGAAACGTTTTAAAGGCAAGTGTGGAAATCGAGATCAGCCGAATGTGAGGCGTAGTAGCATAGGTCGTCCCCATAGTTATCGGAACCGTAGAATTTTTTACGCAAAATCTGAGTAAGAACTTATTAAACTCCCAGGTCATTTAACAGACTGGGAAGTGCAAGACGTTGCTTTATTTGGAAGAGCTCACATTTTGCACAAAGTATTGTAGGGGCACCGGCAGTCTCTAGATCTGCTCCGTATGAAGCTGGTAGCAACTTGGAGTAGATTTTATATTCAAACGACTAATAAGAACTTTAAGTAGAGGAATAATAATAAAAAATATCGCTCTTCTTTTTCTTCATATAAATGCTAATTCACTTCCTTAACTACTAGTATCCCGTAATTCTTATGGACTTCATTCGTTGTTTTTGTAGTGATCGCTCGCGTCCGTTGGAAGAGCACACGCTTGGCACCTTATCGTTGCGCCTCTCCGGCTGCCATCTGTCGCGCCTCCGCCACTGACGCGCGCGGCCGCCTTGCGCCAAGGGGGCAAAAGTCACGTTCTTTGGGAGGTTGCAGGCGCTGCCGCACGTGCGTGGGCGAGCTCCACACGAGTCTGCACTTCCAGCCCCTTCCCCCCACCTTTACGTAAGGCAGGCCGCTCGTCAGCACAGCTATTCGCTGATCTCGTTGCAACAGGGCGCATTATTAGGCCTCGTTCAGGTAATAGGATTTCTGTCAGGTTCTAAAGCAGTAGTGCTAAAACAGCAACATCGAAGTCCACATTGCTCAGCAACATGTGTATTTCCGCTGTTTAAATTAATTTATTTAACGTCAAAAACAGTTAAAACCTCTGTGACGTACTATGGGGAGAAGTGTATTCTGGGCATTTCTTGAAGTCTGGGATTCCCTACCCTAACACACACCAGGTGAATTCTGAAGCCTCGAAGTGTCAATTCAGTGGATACAGTTGGAAGTTAAGGTTAGTTTTCAGAAGGGTTTTGTTTTTTTCTGATCACTTCCCGTTAACGAATATTGAATAAATGCATACAACCTGGGTCGAAAACAATGTGAGAATTTTAATTGAATTCTTTGAAGGAGAAATTCATAATGAACCCGAGTACGTAGATAATAAAGAGAGATCACAATCGTTAAGTATCCAAGCAAGCAGCGTCATTTACTTGCAACGTGCTTTGAACATAATGCACAGTACATCGACCCTTAAATAATAATCCTTGTAAGTACTATTTATTTTTATAGATTTGAAGTGTACGTTTCTTGAATTCTAGTAACGCAAATATAGAAACATTATATTTGATTTATATTTCACAGCTCTGAATATAAAATTACGTTTCGAAAAGTCTACACACTTGAATACTTTTATTTTTAGTCTTAAATGACCAAATACCATGATCCTCAACACTTTGTGATTCAAACATGATAATGAATTTCTCTAATAATGTTAATACAAATTGACAAACATACTTCATTACTTATTCATATAATACATTTATTTATTTATTGTAAAGATTGACGTAAACATTTTCATTTATTAGTTATTAATGAATGACCTTGTAAATCACGGTGATCGCAGCAGAATGTCCTTTACAATCATATTTTATCCTCTGAAATTCTATTAAAGAAGTCTACCGATTTTTCACTATCAAGACATCTTGTTGTAATACAGCTTTTGACAATAGTATCAATAAAAACATTGTAAATGAAATGGAAAAATTTTGTTATCTTGTACTTGGCAACTGCAACATTAATTTTTTAAGCAAACCAGTTACTTTCCTTACCGAGTATCATTTCCGAATGTTCATAACCTTACTAACAGTTTGGACGGCTAGCACTTAAATCTCTGGGTAGTTAAGGTTGACTTATCCAACTAGGGAAATGAACTTGTTCAAGGCCCACAAGAATCCAACATGTCGTGACCAGATGTTGTCCTCTAAATCAGGTTTACTTCTATGGTTCACCCTCCGTGAAGAGATGAAATTAATTATTCCACACGAAGCAGTATTTTGAGTAAATTTGAAATTATTCTCGAGAACAGGTTAGGTAATTAATTTATCGGTAATAGTTTTCTCGTAAAGAACTAGATAATTCTTGTATACTAAAGCACAGGAATGGGAGATACATTAGATTTCATATAGCCCACATAGTCATAATTATTACTTAATACATGGGTATCTGTAACAATTTGTATTTATTCTTTGCATTAAAAATATAATGAAAATTGTCAATGAGACCTACCATTGTCTGCTGACTGAGAAGAGAATTCTAGGTATATTTAACATCACCAGAAGAGAAGTCGCCTCTGCTTCACCATTTCTAACACTTCTTTGGCCTCACTAAACAATTCTCTCTCGTCTTTTTTCTCTTTAATTTCATGGATAATGTGTTTCTGAAGCTACTCATAATAATTAATATTTAGAGACAAATCTTTTTTGGCTTAACCCAGATCAGGCATTGTAAGTGGAAAATTTCTAAAATATGAGAGAACTAGAGTTGTCGAGGAATATGTCAACTAATACAATTTGCTATCCGTTCATACCTTAAATTGTTACCAATTCCTTTAATTTGTAGTCCATATAAATAAAATCTAATAATGCGCGTGATTTTAAAACGATTGTCTTCCTAAATGTTAATATTATCATCTCGTAAGAAAGATAGAGCGTTTTGTCGGAGTTGTATTAGTGATTTACGCTCCTTTTCAGACCATTCGTTTCTATTATAAAAATGTTTGCTTGATTGTCTTCAACTTTAAAATTGAATTCCAATCTGAAAAAAATGTGTTCTCTTGACCATCAAAACAAGAGAAACGTAACCGCGCACTTGAGATTTGGCAAGACTATTCCACCCTGACGCACCCCCTCCCGCATCCCAAAATGTAAGTGTTCACTCGGTCAAAAGTTTCTGAAAGCCCATAAAATACCAAACTAAATGTAATTTCATTCATTCAAATATAGCAATTAGAATAACTGACGGTAAAAATTGAAAAGTAGTTTCATGTGGGGGGGGGGCAAGGTAGGGGCAGGGCGGGAAAAGAGGAGCGTGGCGGAGATTAGGGGCGTAGGGACTGCTAAATGAGAGAAAATTTAGTGTTCTCGGGCGCGTCAACTACGTTGGTAATTAGACCCTAAGTGAAACGCAAGTTATACACCCGAGAGGTGCCGATGGTTCTTTCGGACGGAGAAATCCGGCGCCGGCCTTCATGTAGGCATCCGACCTTTTCCTCCCTTCGACGTATCTCTCCCTCACACGGAGGCACCGCTCCTGGTGCGACAACCTCCCGAATGATCTTCCTTCATGTTTGCTACTGTATTGCATGTAAGTGAATGTGAAGAAGGTTGAGGACAGGACAAGGAAGAGGAAGGAAAGATCACGCGCGGAGTTCGTGACCCGTTTCTTAGGGGACTGCTCCGGCATTCCCGTGGTGTTGATCGGAGAAACCACGGAAAACAACTCCCGATCAGAGCAGCCGGCCGCTAAACTTCTCCTGCAGACAGCGCTTGAATCCTGTCACCGTCTGGCCTCTAACCCTAGGACCTCCCAGTGAGGGACGCGCAGCAGACATTGGCAATGAGCCATCTCAGCCTGAGTGCAGAAGAGTGGTATGCAGCGGGGCAAGGCGTCGAAGAGCTGATGGATTGTGATTCCCGGAGCGTCAACTATTATTGTCATTAGTCCCGTAAGTGTAGTGCATGCTTTTGTTTGATAAGTGGCGGTGGTCATTTTCCGCGGGATAGCGAGATCCGACGCCGACCCACCGTCGGCTAGAGTAGTTTTCCCCCAACCAGGTATCTCACACCATCGGGGCACCGCTACCGCCAGTACAAACTCGAAGCTGCCGATCGGTATCCCGGCGTGTGAGATAGTGTAGTGCATGTTTGTGCGTTAGGTGAGGATCGGACAAGGAAGAGGTAGGAAAGATTGCACGCGGTCCGTGGCCTGTTTATTAGGGTACTGCTCCGACATTCGCCTGGTATTGAATGGAGAAACCACGGAAAACTACCGATCAGAGAAGCCGGCCGCTAGAATTCTCCTTCAGTCAGAGACCGAATTGGCCTAGCAGACGAGCTAGTGTAGAAATTCCTGCCACCGTCGGGACTCGAACCTAGGACCTGCCCGGTCTGAGGAACTGCAGCGACATCAGTTGATGCCCTGAACCATCTCTCCCGGTCGAGG
The DNA here is from genome assembly GCA_017312745.1 of Gryllus bimaculatus. Lineage (NCBI taxonomy): Eukaryota > Metazoa > Arthropoda > Insecta > Orthoptera > Gryllidae > Gryllus > Gryllus bimaculatus. The sequence goes on along the minus strand of BOPP01000007.1, from coordinate 19,155,995 downwards.
AACTTCGAAAGGGCGCAAATAGACCTTCTTTCATTTAACACAAAGAAAGAAAGGAATGGCCCCTTTATGATCTAATAAATCATTGTGGCAAACGACCTGGCAATGTTGGACTTCTTTCTCTAGTCTTATAACAATACGGACGCCACAACTGACATACCTCCCCCAATTTTTATCCTTTGAACAAATGCATACGACATGTTTTCCTTGATGACTAATGCATTTCACACTTGCTATTTGCATCACATTACAGCTCCATCCATTTCCATCTCGCACCGGGTGATTAACATAGCTTTCGCCTGACAACAGCTGGGCTCATATGGTCATCTCTTGTTTCAAGGCCCCCCAGGGGCAGAGTCCAAGACGCTCCCATATCCGGAGTGCCTACGTGCCGGCTACTGGTAAGCCTTGCACCGCCGTCATCCAAATTCGGACATTTTCTCTCACAAATGCCTCGCTTGGGGCATTTTAAATGATTTCTCTCAGTCTGAGGAAACAAAAACATTTCAAACGAGGCGTTCAAAATTAATTGTTTACATCTTTTCATCTTTTAGGTCGTAAGCCGACTTTTGGAGAAATTGGAAATCGACTTTAAATAGAGGCGCATGCAATTCCGATGCGAAATATTTCTATGACATAAGAGATGATTTGTCCGTTAAGCAGATATACACATTAAACTAGTTATAGAAATATTTTTTACAAGGAGCGTTTAGTGATTTCTAAATGGTGATATACCTTTCCTCGTACTCTTAAAATTACTAGTAGTTTGTAAGATCCAATTAAGAATTCGAGATGTGTAGGAAGATAAAGCATATAACGTCCAATCACCTAAGAAGTAATAGTCGTTTTCAAGCCTAATACGACTTGGCATACATTTCAAGGTTCGTGTTCCCTTTGTTTTCTCTTCAACTAGTTTCATGTCGGAAACTAAAATAACCCATTAGGGTGGGAGAGAACACAAACCAATATCACTTCTGATGCAAGTCACTATGTCACAACCTACTGTATTCTTATCTAGGAATGGTTTGCACATAAAGAGAAGCAAATATGAATATGACAATAAACTTAGACTACTCTAAAATTATTCGTTTGTAAGAAAACAAAACTACAGACAATTTAACGGTATTAGGTGATGATGTAACTAACATGGATGAAAAATAGTAATTGTTAAAAGGTTATGGAAGTGAAATTAATACATGTTTAATCCATTAGATGCAATGGTTATTTTCGAATTATTAATAGTAAAATAATTATAGTGGATAGAATTAAAACATGGTTTATTTATTTACTATACATGACCTACGAGGGAGAAGTGTAATCGCTTACGTTTTATTGGCCCTCGAATCCGTCCCCCACCCATTGTTAAATGATGAATAAAGGTACTACCAGAGCATGATTGGAAACGTTTGAAAATTATAAATGTTTGCTCTCAAGCATTAGAAAACTTGCTTGCATAGCTAAATGAATTACATATTTTTGCGGTATTAAAATTACAGATATTTAATTTTAATATGTATTATTATTAATATTATTGTTATTATATTATTATTATTATTTGAGGCCGGCGGCGTTGCTCATTGGTTAGCTCATTGGACAAAATTCGGTCCTTGGTCTTCATATTAATGAAAATTCACACTGATCTTTGTAACGGACCACGAGCTTCAGTGCCCTGCTTCAATGGAGGATCCAGGGGGGGGAAGGCCCCCATGCCTCCCCTCAGCCTAGAGTTTTCATTTGTTACCTTCCTTTATTTGGTAAAATTGTTTTAAAACATTATTTATATTAGAGGTCGTAATTATTTAAGCAATAAGTTGTATAGTACTGTATATATGCAAAAAAACAATGTAACATATACATTTATTATTTAACCAAAATCTATGTTGTGTTCCTTGGCATTTGCATCAAGTTCCTTAGCATTCGGAATCAATACAATCTTGGCTATTCGGAATGAGCCGCGTCTCAGTCAATTGGCAGTATAGCTCTGAAGAAGTCTACAGCAAGATGATCAAAACGTCAGCACAATTGACCGAGACGCGCCTCATACCGGTTAGCCAAGAATGTACAAAATCTATGAGCCCCCCCCCCCCCAATGATCGGCTGGAACCGCCACAGCCCTACTTTCAGTTCCCACGACGCAATTTTTCGTGGAAGTCGCGGTTTATGCGTCGCTGCCATCGCGGCGTTTCGGCAGTCGGGGCTCTGCGACGCGCCAACGCCCGACGGTTGTTTACTCTCTGCTCCATTTCCTCCCGCCCCTTCTCGGCCGCCTGGGAGCCGTCTGGCGGTGGGCGGAGAGAATCATACGCGTCTCTTGGCCGGGCACTCGCACGCTGACGGATTTACCACTCCCCCGCAACTCCCGCTTCGAACTGCCCGCCACATGTTTATCGACTTGCGAAGTCAAGAAGAAACAGAGACATTTGGTGACATTTCCTCGTGAGGGGGTGATCGACAGAGAATAGCTGAATTAGGTAACTTGCAGTTAGCCCTGATAGTGGTGCAAAAAAAGGAGATTATCAAACTTCGAAATTCAAAAGTTGGCGAAAGAATTCACTTCGGTGCTTACAATTTCCGGCCTGTTTTGATGCAACCATTCAACAGAAATGCGACATATACAAATAAAACTACCGAACTTAATCGTTACAGACTATTTAGTTACACTATATTCAGTGTCCGTTGGTATTCAAGTTCTTTTTCTTCAAAACGTCAGTCCTCTTTCGTCTTTCTCTCCGCCCACCTGTCCGTCCCTCCGTCTCTCTGCCCGTCCATCTATCCGTCCTTCCGTCCGTCCATCCGACTCAGTCTGTCCGACTGTCCGTCCGACCGTCTGACGTACATCTAAAATTAACTCTTTTGGGCAATTTGCTACTAAAAAGTCGAATCATCTGTAATGTTTTACTTACTTTTTATGAGCAACACAGTATATTATTTGGAGCATGGATATTTGTAATCAGAAAAGGAGTCTTCTGAATGTCTTGACTCTTAAGGATCTTGAGATTGACGACGTCTAATTCAGATCCTTAGCGTCTAAGGAAAAAAAGAAAAAAAAATGTCCGCACCGGAGACGAAACCTAACAACTCCCAGACTACGAAACTTCTATTGCAGACAGGGAACAGCACAAAAAATATACTCGGAGCACCACATTCACTATATGAAATAATCTTAAAAAACTGTCTTTTTCGGTTGACGGAGATTCTCCTATGGCAATTAGGACAAGTGTGCGATTGTTATTTTGGTGGTCAGTTAGCGAATAGCTTGGCCAGGTGTACCACAAAGCCAGAATTTCGGCTTGTGTTTTGAACTTGAAGACACAACAGTTAAAACATCCCAGTTGAAGCTTTAAGACTCGCAACGACTTACGATTACGTTAACGATTCTTAATAGTTTGTGATATGAAAAGCGATATCTTTCTTTTTATATACCCGATGATTCACCCCAATCGCGAAACTAGGTTCGTCAATAAACAGTTGACTTCAACTGTTTACGCCCGGAATAAACACTTCGTGCCAACTTCTTTTACGCACGGACAGTCACATGTCCATCAACACAGTTCTTGGGTGTCATTCAAAACAGAGAGCATCTAGTTTTATGTAACATACAACATAAGTTGTGTACTAATGTAGTAAACAAACAATACAAAGAAGCTCATTCACGATTGGCTTGTGGCTCTTGTAATATTCTAAAAGTAACACCTTACCCCATGGACCTCCATGACTCATTGTCATGCTCCAGCCACAAATTGTCTCACGACCCAAAACGTTGCCAATCTATGTAGAACACATTAAGTAGCTTTGCGCACACACTCTGAATATGAGAATACGATTTTACTTTCTCGCTACGGAGTAGGGAGAAAGTTATATAATGCTGCGCGATAAAAGCCGAATTTTCGGCGGAAAAATTCTTATTACAGTGCCCTGGTAACGAAAAAGTGGATAAATACAGTAACTTAGTTTAGAATTTTTTCAGAGTTTTTCCTCAACTAAAATAATAAAGATATAGATTTTACTCTTAATGAAATCTGTTTCTTCAAGTTAGATTTCGAAATTTTTCGTACATTTTTCGAAAATTGAGTAGTTTTGTGTAGTTTTACGTCAAAATACGAGAGAGAAAGTATGTGCTGTTTTAACACCACTATTCATCACTCACTGCAGAACAGTCTTCACTCCGAGTAGCGAATTTCAGTTAATTTTTATTGAGACGTTGAAACGAGGATTCCTGCAAGCAATTAATGTTTAATGTTACCACTCACAAGATTATTGTTCGTATTAATATCACAAAGAAGGATTATGCAGTAATCCTTTTCTGGAGACATCTGCGAACCCCCTCATCTCCACATGGCCGGTTGGTAGACCCAGATCCTGTGTGGTAGAGGCAAGCAGAGCGCCACAACGCCATCTGGCCACGAACCCCAGAAATCCGCACGGGACCGGCCTATTCTTATTTTGATCAAAGGGGCCTTGAGTTTAACTTGTCGAACGCGAGTGGGAACAAGTGGGCAGTGCACTTTCGCCTGCACCACGTGGAGCTCTTCGCTGCGATGATGCACCTTGATTACGGGGCGCTCCCTGGCCGCGAATGCTGCGCTCCCCGCCCCCGCCGCTCCACCCTCGTTCTCGTCCACTGACCGCCCCGCCCCGCCCCTCTTCCTTCTCCTCCTCCTCCTCCTCTCTTCCTCCTTCTCCTCCTCCTCCTCCTCCTCCTCTTCTCTTCCTCCTCCTCCTCCTCCTCTCTTCCTCCTCCTCTTCCTGCTTCTCCTCCTCCTCCTCCTCCTCCTCCTCCTCTCTTCCTCCTTGTCCTCCTCCTCCTCTCTTCCTCCTTGTCCTCCTCCTCTCTTCCTCCTTCTCTTCCTCCTTCTCCTCCTCCTCCTCTCTTCCTCCTCCTCCTCCTCTCTTCCTCCTTGTCCTCCTCCACCTCCTCCTCTCTTCCTCCTAAGACCACCTCCACATCTTTCAATGCTTCTTTATTCTGCTTCCTGCTTTCCTGCTGTCCGTCACCCAACCATTGAGAAATGATACTATACCTCCTTACTCTAAGACCCAACACTCGCCTCCTTTACCGCCTCCTTCTCCCCTTAAATTTTCGCCTTCCTCTTCTTCTACTCTTTCCGTCTTCACCTCATTTCCTCCTTTTTTACCTCCTCCTCATCCTTTCTCACTTTCCCGCTTCCATTTATTCTTCCTCCCCCTCCGTCCCTAATCTTCCTCCTTTTCTCCTCCTTCCGCGCGCTCCTCGAGCTGCAGACCCCTCGCTCAGACAGCAACCGGCGCTCTCCCAGCAGGCGGCTATTTTCTGCGCCACGCACTGGGCGCGATTCCCCGGAAAGCGGACAATAACTAGTGGTGCACAGCTACATCTCGGCTAGCAACTAGGGCTTGCCACATACTCTTGCCACCTGTCGCCGCCCAAAGTACATTTTTTTGAAACTTTCCTAATTTTTCTTCTTCCTAACAGTAGAACGAAAATATTATTTTAAGATTATTAACAGTAATACTTCTTCCGAAATGGCAATAGTTTTGGAAACATTTGGAGCCGTTTTTAAAAAAACTGGCGTTTAAGCGCTACTGTAAATCCGCAATTTGAAGCTCTTTTCACAGAAAACTACAGAGTTTTCGAAAAACTCCATATAATGTCATTTCAAGCACATTAAGTCTCAAATACAATTGTGTTTATAGATTGTTGAAAATTTACATACGTAGGTCATGCTAGATCTTTACAGAAATATATATTAGTGTAATTTTTGAGAAAAAATACACCGAAATGAACTTTACATCATATTAAAGAGTGCAATTAGCACTATCCATTCGAAATGTTTGAAGAAAAAAATTGTAGCTCTTCTTGAGAAAATGGCGTTTGAGCGTAAGGATATGACGTCTACGTTATCTTCTAGAGTCCATTTAGCAATATTTCTACCAAAAGTTTACAGAAAAACTTTGGATCCGTTTTTGACAAAATCTTATTTTTGTATTTTTTTAAATTGGACATATTGCATGCAAAATTACTAAAATTTTCAAAAAAATCTACATGACCTTACTGAAAGAACTCACTTTGTAGAACAAATTTTATTTGAAGTAAATATCTGTAACTTTAAATTAGTAGTTGTAGGAAGACACCGAAAAAATTCATATTTTTGAATTTTCGAAAATATTATAAAGTGAGTTAACCGTGAAAATTAGGTCTATGCCATTGTTATACGCCGTTTTTTAGATTATTTTGAAAATGTCCGGAGGGCTTCAAGTAAAGTACCCCCAAATTTTGAAGAATAATTTTCAAAATCTCAAAGATTCGACTCGAGCCAGATATAAAGAGGTTCTTCAACTTGGAAAAAAATCCTATGGTTTAGGCTCTAGTAGTGTTTACAGACAACGGACGGACGGACGGACAAACATTTTGAAAAAAAAAAAAAAAAAAAAAATACTTTTTCGGTATCAGGGGACCCTAAAACGTGTATTTGTCTGGAAATGGATTTTCCGCAGAATTACATAACTTTCCCTATACTATGTATATTACTCTGTACATAGCTATAGTAGTACGTATACGGCAAAGTTAAAAGCAGTTCAAGTATAACAAAAGAACAAATTGTACATATCTACCATACGTCATGTACATAAGGTATGTACATGTTTTTGACGTTTAATAATCTTAACTCACAAAAAAAAAAAAAAAAAAAAAAAAAAAAAAAAAAAAAAAAAAAAAAAAAACCTAGAAAACATAAATCCACATTATTTCCACAGTTCGATAAAAACATCTAGGGGAAGTATTTAAGTGAGAATGTCGAAGAAGATGCTAGAGTCGGCTGTGCTGTATCATCCCATTTCGGGCCATTAAGTAACGTTTGTTGATGGCTCCGTGGCCGACGACGCGATAGCGGCAACAGCTTTCCTATCGCCTCTCGCAAACAGAGCCACCTGAAACCGGATTCCGTCGGCGGCCACTTTTCCGATGTGTTCCCCGTTCTTCCGCCCCCAAGCAAAGCCTCCCGGGCCTTATCATCTGCGCCGCTTCGGTCGGGGAAGCAGCTGTTTACAAACACGTGAAAGGCGTGTTCGGTTTTTATAATCATTTTCTTGGTATATGCACTTATAGTAGGACGTTTTCCTCGTGTTCAAATTCTCAATAAGATAATTTGTTTTCTGGTCTGTATGTAGTATGATACTATCACTAGATTTACGCACCATTTCTGTAAGATTATATGAAGTTCATTATAATTTAAGAGGACGAAATCCCTGCCCCCGTACGGAGAGACTTGGAGCGGCGTATGCGGAGCCGAAGGCTGCGAGTTCAGATCCCGCGTTAAGACACAGGTGATTTCTCCATCTGATCGAGAGGGGGGGTTGTCTTTCCAATACCATCACGTACACTATTTGAACCAACAATAGCCATTCATTTCTCATTAGCGCTCATCTCAGATGATCCTCCATTGTGTCACACACACGGGAATCAACGGTAGACCACCGTTATCGTCACATATCCAGCAAAGAGAGGGCACTAAAAGTGTAATATTTCTCCCTCCCCACTCTCACTAATCTCAGTCAGTCATTCCCTCACTTACAAGAATGAGAATCATCATAATAATAATCATAAATATCGCCATCTTTATTGTCATTATTATTACCAACATTAGTATTACCATCTTTATTGTCATTATTATTACCAACATTAGTATTACCATCATTATTATCACCATCATGATTATCACTTCCATGGCTTATAGGGTGCATTTATTCAAATTCTCTGAAATTGTTGAACCTGGAAAAGGTTACCGAAGTTCAAAGGCTTGTTAGATAACTGTTCCTAAATACTATTGATACAATTTTCATGCAGTCTTATCCAATGTTTCATTGTGATCGGAACAATGGCGAGCTGTCAGCCCGAGCCATGCGGAATGCAAAAATTCCCTGACGCAATTGCCAAAACGTACGACTCGGTTTGACGTATGCATGCCATCACGTGAAGCATCGCGTTCAACATTACTGTTGTACTGTGTATCTGTTCAACATTGTTGTCGTTGATGGGGTCAGAGAAAGACGGAGAAATACATTGAAATAATTCCAGAAAAGTAATAATGAGTTCGTTGATTTATTAAAACATTTATGTTCAAATTTCGTAGACCAAACATTTACAGGCAAATGTGTACTCTTGGTGACGGTTGGACGAGCGTTATACTCTTTTACCTGTAGATTTTTTTAAATGTATGCTTTGGCGCGTGTATAAAACATCTTGTTAACTTATTTTCCGGATATTCTCCGTATGTAGTTGACTACTACAATTACCAAACGACCCTGAGGCAGAGGAATGCATTATTTCAAATTCACTTTTGTCACAATACTCTGTTCTCAAATCTCGCAAACGAGCGAAGTGGACCTGGCTAGAGTCGAAAATCCTGCCACCATCGAGAGTGGAACCCTAGGACCTCCCAGTCAGAGGCACTGTCGTGACATCAGTTGATGCCCTGAGACACCTGAAGAAGGTGACTTCAAGATGAACGTAGGGACAAGACCCTAAAATCCCTGGTCAGACACTTCAGCTTCTGATAATTCCATTCCTCTTTTACGAGCCGCGTAGGAGTCGAGAGTCGGAAGCGATTCTCGAGCGGCGAAGGAGTCGAAGGCCGAGAAGGCGCGTTGTGAAAGAACCAGTTCGCGAATCATGCGTCCTCTGCTGGCGATCGCACGCAGAGGGAACCGCTAGGCGCCTCCAGCGGGAGAGCGACCGCACATAAATTCCTTCGCCAAGGCGCTTTGAGTATCGGCATGCGGACAGCATCTGAGGAGACCGGCGCACTCCACGCATTCACAAGGTGCGGCAATACAACAAACGTGCCACGCCACAAGTCGAATTTCGACCTTACTTCCCTAAAAGTAAAAGAGTTTGCTATCTTGGAAATGTAATCGCCAATGAAATCGGAAGTGTAAAGGTCGTCAAGAGAATTACAGCCATTGTAAATTTGGCCTCTCTACTAAAAAAAATTATACCTTGAGTTCAAGTCTTGGAAATAATATGCATACGTAAAAAGCGAATTCTGTAGTGGTGTGTGTAAAACCTTGAGTCTAAAAAAGTACAAAAAGAAGCTATAGTAAGAGCTGCATTAGTATTCTTCAAAAAAATTAATATTATTTTGAAAATGTTCAGTTCGAATTGTTGTACAATTAAATTATGCACTCATGAAAAAATATTTAAGAGATCTTGAATGTGATTATGAAAAAAACTAGTGCGTGAGTTTAATTCTCTCCACAAATATCTTTAGAATTATTAAAAGTGTTACATGATTAGGTACTCGAAAGGACGTTACTTAAACATTAAAAATGCCTCATTTCCGACAAGGTCAGAGTCTGAGAAAATGTTTAGATTAAGCTGTACATATGAAAATATTCCAGAGTTAATTATAAATATAGTTTTGTTTCACAAAACTTGAAAAATACTGTAACATAATATCACATATTATAATAAAAATAATACAACGTTTCTGTTTTATGCTGCATCATTACATTCTGAGCAAGCATTGTATAATGAAATTACTTGTCAAGAACTGATTTCACTAGGAGCAGGTAAATCGTTGGCATTCCGCTATAAGGTAATTGCCGTGGATTGTGCGTATCACAAGGTACATCATTTTAAATTGGCAAACTCTTCTCGATTATGATGGGGTATATCATTTATAGCCAACACCAGATTTTAGTAGTATTTTTATACACTTTCTCAAAACTATTCAAAGCTTAAAGATCGAGAGAAAATACGGTACGTAGTGCGACAGTAATTAGTATAATTGCGACACCATAATCATACGAAATAACAAAAAGACATGCGTTTAAAAGAGTCTGGCCTTGCTTTAAAGCTCGTAGTTTCTCATTCATTATGTTTCACGCGTGAAATAAGACATTTATATTCATTTAAATTGCTGATCACTATTGGGCTTGCACTTGCAACTACTTCGTTAAACTCCATGACTTTCATTTCTGAGGATGAATATCCAAAAGCTAATTCATGAAATGCATTACCAATAATAACTTTGCCATACTCTACACTTCCTCAAAGTAGCATGCATTTCATTGAATAAAAGTGTAATGTTTCTTGTTTACACCCATTGATTTAGTTTTTAAGTGTTCGTTTCCCGATTCCATTCAAATCACATGAGCATTTCAAACCATTTCATAGCGGAAGAAGACTTTTTCAAATTGCATTTTCTTGAAAATGACAATTTTTAATAACTGTACAACTCTTATTATAGGCGTTTTGGCCAATCAGATGTACACTGAGGGGTGTGCGAGCTTGGAAAAGGAGCTGATGTTATCAAACATTCCGTACAAATACAATGACAGTAGTGCTCTTTGAAAAGCAAAAACATTTGAATGTCATTTTTCAATTTCTTCAGATACGATTACCTCATCAGAGCAATACAAACAGTAGTAATGATCTATATTACTAATTTTCAGCGTGCACAGAAATTGAAAGAAAACTATGCAGCCTCCGGCCATGACACTCAGAGACTCGGAAATTGGGGGAAAATCCAAAATCAATGGAGCTGATTCAATTTTGACTGAAGAATGCAACCTTTCATTGTGTTACTCCACCTATTCTCGTACTGCGCGTACCGACTGGATTTGCATACTCAGTGCGTCATTGCGTATATCGCAGCTGACGTCTTGCGACAGCACAGCTCCAAGGTGGTGGTGGGGGTGCCGGCTATTAAATATTAGCGACTCCCGTGTTGCGTTATGGAACTTAGCGTACATATTGCGTTAGGAAGCAGCCCTATATACTGCTCTACCTCACTGCAGTATTCGTGAAGGCTGTTTTTGTTGAAATATTTGATTTATTGCTGTGATATGAGTCTTTTTTTATTTGTTACTTTTGAGCAGTGTACGTGCTTCTTTCTATTCCATTTAGTGTGGTATGGTTCAGCATCGTTTTTGCTGCTGCAGGCAATAGTCAGAGATTAAGCTAGGAAAAGAAAATGGCATTCCTCCCGTAAGCACAGTGAATGTTTTGAAGGCAGTGATCTTCCCCCGCGGAAAGGCGACGACCTACCCGTCGTCCTGCGGAGTTTCCCCCTCCATGGATCTCCCCCAAGCGCGGCCCCGCCCCTGCCGGGACAAGCTCTAAGCGCCCGCCTCGACTCGTCTCGTCTCCTGACATGTATGGGAGTATAGTGCATGTAAATCTGTGTAGGGCGAGGTGGGGAGAAGGATGAAGAAGGAACGATTGCGCCGGTCCATGGCCCGTTCATTAAGGTACTGCTTGAATGTGGAAATAAGCATTTATGTTGCAACTGCAAACGCCTAGATTCAAACTCATACGCTTCCAGTCAATGTGCAAATTAATGAAAACTAGTTTGGAAATTACTGGAAGAAGAAAAAAACATTGAAGTCAGAAACAATAATATACTTTTTAGACATGACGTTATGCATGATGGATCACGCATGTTGAGTAAATATTTTTCGCCACTATCCTAAAGTTCACAAAGAGACGAATACAATGATATAAGCATTGTTAATATTCGGAATGAAACTGTAAAAATGCGTTTTAATTGTGTACGTAGAGAAATTAACATCATCCAATATTTGCAATTTTTTCAATCAAAATCGAAACTGCTTAATTATTTTTATATTTTTCTTCTTCCTGGGAATGCCACAAAAATATTGACACCTCTCACGTGGTCAGAAGAAGCCTAATTTTCCGTTACTTTGGGCGTATATTCGAAATTAGTGACATGATTGTTACAGCACACGTTCTGGGTCATGCAATCTCTATCTACGAGGACGCGAAAATGTCTAGTTTTCAAATATTGATAACCTCAGTTCGGTTGAAACTTTTATTCATCATTCAATTATTAAGTTAAAATGTTGGGAAGAGATTCTGGAGCTCAAGAAAACGTGCGCAGATGGTATAGTGCGCCAGTACAGTCTTTCCGCAGTAGCACCAATGTCTGGCGAAAGTGTCAACAGCAAAAATTATGTTGTTGACACAAACTGCAGCTGGAAACTGCACAAATGGAAACATAAATGGCACACTCACCACAAACATAACAGATGCTAAAAGTGTTGTCGCCTTCACTTTTTTCCAGTAATCTGGTTGCTAGGAATATAAATGCAATTTTTAATAGGAGGCCCTGACTCGATTCGGTGCGGAGAGACTTTTCAGGAGCACTGTACTTCTGGCCCGTACGTCACTTACAGTTTTTACTGTAGTTTGAGTAAATAAACCACAAAGTGGGATTGCCTCGTACTTCCTCAGTGATTCATCCAGGAAGCTACCGCCATGATAATCGCGATGTGGGAGGTTCCTCGCGAGGCTGCTGCATTGGGGCAGCTTTCTCCTCAGGTGAGTCAGCGAAGTCGGCACAGAAACCGCCGCCAACCACCAAAACAGCACCTCGCGCCTGCAATCGCTTCGCCTGTGGCGCAAAACAAAACAAAGCCATCAAGGCCCAGCAGTTTAACATTTAGAGCTCTTTTATCTCCAAGTCGCAACATTCAAGATAATGTTTGTCGCGAAAACTCGTAGATACAACGCTAATTAGTTCAGTCTGCTATCGGTAATCGTGCATCAACTTTGCTAAAAGGAATTGCGTTATCTGTTTACGAAAAGAAGTTTATTTCAAGGTGAATTGCGTAGTCCTTGTGTACGGAAGAAACACTATCGCATGATCAGATAAGTAGATTGTGTTTAATCGATTTTGTGTTGAAACAATATTTATTGCTTTTCTCAACGAAAAGTGCTATTGGAAAAATGCAAATGTTCAGAGCACGTTCAAATGGTGTAATTTATAATTAATACAACAAGCATACTATATCGGTGTGTATTCATCAGTACATGAAGAGAGTTTTTATCTCGCCTTCCACTAATTTCAGCATCCGATGCTTACTTCAATGTCCTACCTTTTCTTTTATTTGTTTTTTATTTTGTTCGCCGTAGCTGAATAGTAAAGTTTTACTATTCACAGATATAGTACAGAATATACAATACCGTATTTTATTTCTTTCCATTTTTCGGTCGTATTCTTTTCACTCTTATGGTTTGTTTTCGCGGAGCAAGCAATGTTTACCTTTTCTTGCCTGTGCGTATTTATTGTCCTATACGTTCCCATCATAACTTCATTTCTTTTCCACGTTCTACTACCCTGCTTTCCTGATTTTACCTACACAAGACACAAAATACTTATGTAATACCAGGGTCTTACACGTGGATCGCAATCACATCGAACATGCCATCGAGTACCCACAAACAAGAAAACTGACAAAGGCAAAGGCAAACAAGCAGCCGTTCGTCATGCGAATGCATTTCTTTTCAGCCACGTGGCACGGAAACCCTCGCGAGTGCGCAGTTGCGCCTTTATCGCGCGCGGCGCGTGACCTTGAGCGCGGCAGCACTTCAATGAGCAGACGCGCGCGGGTACGTGGCGCGCACACCGCCGCCGACGGCAGATGCGGCGCGCGTTGGGCCCGAGGCGCAGCCGCGCATGGTTTAGTTAAAATATCCCCACTTTAACATTTGACCCATTTACTGACGTCTTGGTTTGTTATAGAAAACTTACTCTAAGATGGGACCACTGTGACAGGTCGGGAAACAAATAAATGGCATGCATGGCAATGACATTGTAAGAGATAGTGATGAAGGCTTTTACAAATGAGCTAACTGTAAACGAACGCGCTGACAAAATGAGTGCGTGGACATAATGTGCAGTTATGTTGGCAGCAGTGGCCCAAGCGCTCCCTTCTGGTAATGATCACTTTAAAACTCGATGTTTTGGGCTCGACGTAGGGGCACTGTGATTACGCAGTGGGCCTGGGCAGTTGAGATTTCTTTATGTATGAAATGAATTAAAACACTCTAATCCCAGAAACAATTAAAACAACAATTAATGTTCTAACAGAACAACGAATAAATATATTACTAAAACGAAGATCGTAAATAAAATTTATAACAACATGTGTTGTTTGTAAGACACATAAACAAGTGAAAATGAATTTTTAATTAAAGAACAAATTAGACGAAATGAAGGTGAAATTTTTAAAACAAATCTCGTTCCTTTATGAAATACTTGTTCTAATTAAAATTGTACACAGAAACGCTTTGCACTGCATGACAGGGACTTCCGAAATATAGATTATTGTCCGGTAATGATTAAAGTGTGTCCACTTTCTAGAAAAAATGAAAAACTCTGAAAAATCAGAAAAAAATCTAAGAATTTGTAGAAGCATTGGAAGTCAAAGAAAAGAACGGTTATTAAGTACAAGTTATTCCTTAAAAAGTTACCGCGGCAAAAAATAGTGACTCAATTTCACTAGGTAAGTTTAAAAAAATTGAAGAAAGAAGTTTTAAATTTGTCAAGAATTAAAAAAAAAATGTTTACTTAATGTTGGTTAAATCAGAGAGCTGACAAATTAATATGAAGCTCGCTTAAAAATAGCGAAAATAGCGTGAAACACACTCCAAATCTTGACAGTGAAAAATAAAAATTTAATTCAAAAATGCTCTGGAAAACGTGGAAAAGTCAGGGTACTTTGTTTCAGGAAATGAGTGTAAAAACCGTCCATTCATGCACAAATAATTCTCGACCCTTATCGTTATCAGAATGAATTTCATCACAAAATCTTCTCAGTGATGGTGATAACCGCCACGTATATTGTCTATATTCCATCTGCGTTTGAATCAACGACGAACCGAATCCCGTCCTTCCCTGTAGTGAGATGTCTCGATTACCGGTTCCGAAATCCCGCCCCCGCCTTCTTCGACCCCCTAGTCTCATGACAAGAGCATCGTCATCTCTAGTGTCTTCAGTAGGCCCTGGTCAGGAAGCAACACGGGTCATGATACTCATGGGGATTGAAGAGGAATTTTCTTCTCCGAGTACTGTGAGTGAAAATATTCCACAGCGATGCCAGTTAAGAAAACTGGTAGACCCGGGTTAGCTCAGCTAACTTGAAGCTACCAATTGTTGCAGAGTGGATCAACTCGGACTTAATTGGATTCTGACTACCCATCCTGCGAACTGAAATCATTTACTACAAATAGAAACAAGATTTAGAATTTTTTTCGTTATATGGATCCCACAATAAGAATTGTTTCTGCCTAAAATCCCGGCTTTTGCGAGCACGATTACATGTCTTTGAGTTCTAACGAAGTAAGGGCGAGAAAGTAAAAAACGTCCTTATCTGCGGGGACGCGGTGAGCACGAAGATCCAGCAGCACAGACCATTTAGCTTCGCCAGCGAATGCGATTTCTCGCTCTGCGCACAAGGCAGTCGGAAGCTTCGTCCATGCGCACCGAGTGGATGTCCTTGACTCAAAAGTGCTCATTGCCTCTAGCGATTATGAAAACACCGCCATGAAAAACAATGAGGCGTAAACCCAACGTGGTGCGATATGCGTGTGGAATTTCCTCTTCCTTTCTTAAAAACTATTTTGTACTATTAATTTGTAGACTTCTTGGAAGGTCCTCAAATTTTGTAGGGTCCGTATGCCTCGTAAATGTTCATTATTTTTTAGAATATCATGTTAACTCCTTCGCGATAAGGTGAAGGCATTTTACGAGCCCCTCACATTTAAGAATTATTGCACGCGTCTTTTACTTTTTATAGAGTAATTGAAAAAGTTTTCTTTATGCACGAAGGTATTTAATATGCAATACGATCGTGTTTCCCAATAACATCCTTCAGTTACATTTTAGCATCTGGAAGAAGGAAAGAGATTAGATAAATGATTAAGTCGCTGGGAAATTTCTCGCGTGCTCGTTGTTATCAGACAGGATTTACCGTTTCTTAGATATGGTTAATCCGCAAAACTCAGATTATATTGGTATTAAAACTACGAAAGTCACGTTTATCCAAATAAGGAATTGAAAAACGACAACGTAGAGAGAGAAAATTGATAGTAGCTGCGCATGAGTTGGTACACCTACATACAGTTTCATAAACAGGCGTACGAATTAGATATAGGAAGGAACGTATTATCAAGTAATAGTGCACAATATTCCCCCTTAACGCTTGCCAGAAAATACTTAGAAAATGACAATAAAATCTAATTGCGCAAAGCAACTGAAAATTGAAGATCGCCAATAACTACTTTAGTCATGTATAATGGGTGCGCTTCAGTGCCATCTACTGTTCTGTGCTCTTACTGCGATTTGTTTCTTGCTACTGCTGCTGGCAACAAGAACATCTACATAAATATAATCAAAATATTGTTGTTGTAGCTTTTCTATAAAATCGTCTCAGTTTCTGTATCTGTGTGACGAAGGAAAGCTCAGGCAGGCGAAATTTGCTGGTAGCGGTGAAGAGAATGCCATATTCGCCACATGACTCTCTTAAGTCTGGGAATTAAACTAGGTCCAGGCACGGGGGACACCGTAAGCTAGCCGGCAAAGTCGGACAGTCGATCCAAAACGCCAAATACTAAAAATAATATTATAAAACTTATTTAATGAAGTTCTGGCGAGGGAATATTTGTCGAGAAATCATGAGAAATATTTTAAACCCTTCGATGTTTTTAACATCGATGTTTTGTGATCATTGTGATCATTGTGATCGATTCCGGTGATTTTTTTATCTTTCATTTAAAGTATCGAGCTAGATTATTTGCTATTTTTGAAATCTAATGTCTCTTTCACCTATTTTTTCGTTTCCATTTTGTTTACAAATTTTCAATCAGATGTTTATCTCAGTTTATGGTAAATTTCATTACACGTTAATCTTACGCACCTTTGTGGCATTCTAACAAAAGTTTTCCTCGCGTCCTACAGTTGTCAGTTCTAGGAAATGCTTTGCGGTCCCTGTTCTCGTGCGAACACAGCCTGCGTTGCTAATTCTAAATTTCGCCTACAGCTTGCACTGCCTAGCAGCGCGAACGAGGCCGAAAAATATTATGGTTGGCTGCTCTGGATCCGAAGTGTTTGGCGTGGTTGGTGAATCACTCCGCTCCCTAGGCGCAGACACCGAGTCACAGACAGTTATATTGCTGGAGGCGGAGGCGGTGATGGTAGTGGCGAGTAGAGTTGCGACATCGATGTTAAAACCATCCATGTTTTTCAATTTCGATGTTTTAGACTGGATTAGAATCCTCAAACTTTAAATTCGTGTGCATTAAAATTTAATTTCACAGTAGTCGTTTTTATCAATTCGCCGAATAAGGGTACGCGAAGTGGCAAACCCACAGCGTATGTACGAAATTAATATAAAGAAAAAGGAATTACAAGGGCATGGAAGTCATCTCAGGCGAGAGAGTTCGGTTGATGAAGCTAGTGTAAAGTTCGTTTGGTTCCAACGCAGTGTTACTATCAGTTATCATTTTATATTTTAACTTTTATAGTATTGTGATCAAGGGAATTTTTCATTCTGAAAGAAAACATCGGAAAATAAATGAAAAACATCGATCACAAAACATCGATGTTAAAAAAATCGAAGGGTTTAAAACATTTCTCATGATATAAATAAAATGTCCAGTGCTTTTTTTTTTAATTTCTCACAATCAACAGCGATTCACAACTGTCACTATTTTCTATGCCCAGGCAGAACGAAACAGTTTATTTTTCGCAAGCTTTCTCCTGTGTTATTACCGTATTTATTTTTTACGTGGAAATATCATTGAACCTTGATTACATCGAACATTGATTAGAAAATTAAGATGACAAGCAATTTTAACCTAGAATATACATTAAACTAATATTGACGTGTTATGTATCCATTAGAACCAGGACATTTTACTTCCATATGTTTCATATTTAAAACATATATATTTTAAACAGCGATTTTTGGTCGTTATTTTCATCGACGTCGAAAACCTTGTATTGATTACCCTTTGATGTATCAAAGAATCAATGTATTTGTGTTTTGCTAACATTTGCCCCCATTAATTGCAGGGACACTGCGTGTATTGGTAGACCACGAAGTCGTCGACAGGAAGTTGTCGTTGAAGGCAGGACGTAGACCACATCCTGACCACGAAGTTTATAGTCCTGTAGACTTGGTGGTTATACTGCGATTTTTCTAACTCTGCGCGAAGACCATGCTTCGCGGGGCCATTATGTCTCTGTATTTCGCGTCTTTCCCGGTCGTGCCACTAGATGCTGCATGGTCGCGACCGTACAGCAACGCTGGATTTGGTCTCCCTACCGTATAGCAATGCTGGATACGGTCGCGATCATGCGACGTCTAGTGGCACCCCGAGAAAAACGCAGAAAACACTGACATAATGCCACCGCGAAGTAGGGTCTTGAGTTAGAAAACTCGCGGTATAGGGTGGAGGTATCGCTAGAGGCGTGGGCGACGGGCAGTGGGAGGGGGAGCATGGGCGACGTGCGAGCACAGCTGCGGGCAGCTCCTTCCGCCCTCTGCTTTCGCAGAAGCAAATCTGCTCGCAGCTGCGATTCCCAGTGTCCCGCCTGCGCGGCGCAGGAACAGGGAGGCGGAAAAGCGGCCTGCGAGGCGCTTAACAGTCTTCGCCGCACGCAATATCGAGCGCTGTACGATACTTCGATTTCCCTACACTGGTCAATGACATTAGGTCATTGTTACTCCTCCTGCCTTATAAAAGGAATATATTTATTAATTCGTGAACGGCGTTCACAAGGGGCCCGTGGCCTCGGAAATGTGCTTCGCACTGTTACAAAGATGTATTTTCGAACAATGATCTAATGTCATCGGCCACTAAATAAAACGAAGTACAGTGACGCCTCATTTCTTCACCGTTTACACGACGACAGCTTCCCGCGGCGGCGTTCGTCAGGAACCCGAACAATCTAGGAACGCATCAAAAAACGTTCTTGTGCAGTACGAGTGCAATCAAATTGGTTCGAATTCAATCGTTGTCTGAAGGAGAAGTCTAGCGGATGGTTGCTTCGATTGGTGGTTTTCAGTGGTTTCTCCGATCAATACCAGGCGGATGCCGGAGCAGTACACTAAGAAACGGGACGCCGACCGCGCGCGATTTTTCCTTCCTCTTCCCTGTCATATCCTCACTCCTTACTAATACAACCACACTTACGTGCACTGCCCTACAAACATGCCGGGAGACCGGTCGGGAGCTTACAGCTTCTCCTGGCTGGGGCGGTGCACCGCTAGTGGGAGATACCTGGTTGGGAAAGCGAACAGAGACTGGCACCGTATCTGGCCATCCAGTGCGGGTCGTCAATTGCACGGAATAAAAACCTATGTAACGATTGTAACTGTAATGATTGTAACTGTAATGATTGTAACCTTATTTTTTAATATTCTATAGGAGCTTTGATCATGACGCATTCCACTGGGAAGTATCCACTAATATGAATATTTAGGCACGTGGGTTCTTGAGACATGAGGTCACCCGCTAGCAGCCCTCAGCATCAAGAGTAAGCCCTTAAAGTGACGGACGACATGTCCGAAGTAGAGGCATGAGCACAGAGAGGCGGTTCGACGCCTTGTGGCCACGTCATGTTTAGGGAAGGGAGGACACGTGCCACCCAAGTGGAAGCGTATGATGAACAAAGCCCTAAGTACTATAAAATACGCCCACGGGCCCCGCCCGGGGGACTCCCTGAGCTACCGTTTACTTGGACGGAGGTCTCCACATCACTTTGATGTAACTTGTTTTCTGTGTAACTTCATTTATGTGTAAGTAAAGGACTCTTGCTTCGACATTTGCTAAAACATATTCTATCTTTCATTTTCACTTGTGCTGATCCACCATCCTGTAGTCTTCTGAAGGGACTTAGCTCCCAAGGACCCATAAACTTTAAATAATTCGTGATATGCTTTTGCTGCTTTAAGTGCGACGCCCTGCCTGCCTATGTCATTGTGAGTGCAAGCGGGGCCTAGCAAGCAGCAACTCAAGTATTACACCTACTCTAAACTCACAGGGCTGATGACCTTAGCAGTTGACGCACCCGGAATTATTAATCAATCAATCAATCAATCAATCAATCAATCTACCCTGCACTGGCGTTTGGCAAATATAAAGTTGACGCAAAATCATTTTTTGTAAATGTCAACTACCAATGCAAGACAAGTTGCCTAAAAATAAGGGAAAGTGTCCACATGTGTCACTTTATTATATGATATTACTCACCACACGACAATTACCATATGCAACCGCGCACATGCCCTAGAGAGTCGTTTGGAACATCTATTCTGCGATACCTGCACTCGACAGGGTTATTTCGCCTCGAAGCGAGCATAACATTGCATCAGCGCTCTGCCCCTCACGTCTGCTACACGCAAGCACCGCCCGCCAACAACATCCGTGGCGCACACGCGCGCGTAGACGTGTGTGACAGTGGGTGAGTGCACGCGCCTGCCCGTCTCCACCTGTGGCAGCTGGGCGTCTGCTGGCGGCGGCCGTGACTCAGCCGCACGCGTGCCGCAGACATCGCACGCGCCCCCGCCCCCGCCCCCGCGTGCGCCGCCGCTCAGTTCGTTTCAAGCGGGAAAACGTCATTCGCATTATCGATCTCGCCTCGTGTGTTTTGCGCGGATGGAAATTGAAGGCTACGATCCCTCGCGCCCTCCATCCAACTCCCTCAGTTCCAGGGGCGGATCCAGCCGATTATTTGGGAGGGAGGCATCATAGAGTTTTCTTAAGTAATAAACAAATTTTTATATTAAATTATATATTATTTTTGTAGTGTATATACGACACTACACATTATAATTTTTAAATAATTACATAATTCCAACATTTGTTTTCATACTTGCATTTTTCTTCCGCTTGTACGGGGTCGGCGCTAATGGGGGCAGGCATTTTTATTGATTTTCGGCAAACACCATTTTCACACCGACTTGTCGACGTTTTTACGGCTGCTTACGCCCTTCCTAACGCCAACCACAGAGGACTTACAAGCACATTACACAAAGACAACACACACAACCATGCTCTAGGTTCTAGTTTCGAACCCACGATCCTTCGGTCCGACACCACCCTACTGCCTTAGCGATTTTGGCCCCTCAGATCGGCCACATAATTCCAACATGAATATGTTAATTAATTTTGCCAAATAAAGAGTGGTAAGAAACGGAAAAAAACTACGCGTTTGAGGGAGAGGCTTGGCCCCCAAGCCCAGCTCCCCCGCGAGGATTCCGCCACTGCACACAGTACGTCATTGCTTACAAACATTCTACTCTACCAGCATCTGCAATCTCCTTCACCGTCACTCTTGACATTGATCTCGACCTCATCCTTGTCCTCACCCCAGCTCTGTTCTTATCCTCGGCCTCGCCCTTGTCCTCGCTTGTAACATTACCCTCGATCTCGACCTCGTCCTTACCCTTGTGCTCGTCCACGTTCTCGAATTTACCCTCGCCCCCGCCTCTGACGCTGCCCCACCCCTATCCCTGTGCATATTTTCATCGAAGTTCAGTCATGAGCCGTGCTGAACTACTGCCACTTAAGGTATTTTTTTTCGCTCATTTTTGAAGAGCATCTATTGCCAGCTTACTGAGCGAAGTGGCACAGGGCGAAGCGCTCTGACTTAGCATTCGGGAGGCCCGGGTTCAATCCCCATGCCGGCCATACTGTCAGGGTTTTCGTGGTTTTCCTCGGTCGTCCAGGCGAATGCTGGGATGGGTCTACTGAAAGGCCACGACCGTGAAACCGGCATCGCTAGCCGAATTCGTTAACTACATGACGTCGCGAAAGATCAGTGAGTTCGACACAACGCGGGATCGTGGTTGGGGGAGCGACTAGGAGCCCCGGGGTCAAACGGCGCCGCGGTCAACTGCCGTTTGCGACGCATTTAAAGGCTAAATACAAATTAACATCGCCACTGTAGCATCGTCAAACGAGTCGACGATGTTTAGAATATCAAACATACGTTTATTGCGTGATTAAACCTCGTTTTGGCAGCGCATCGTTTGATATTTTCTGGACTCAAATATTTAAATTAAGCAATATATTTAAGAATTATAATGATGCTATTTTCATAATAATAGTTTTAAATGTTCAAAAATGCTTGACAAAAATAGACACACAAGTACATCATATATAAACTTATTAAGAACACTATTTGACAATTATCAATTTATATTTCGCTTTCCTTTGCATTTTCACCAAAACGTTATTTTCACAAAATGCCCCAACCTCATGTAATATCACATTTCATTAACACAATTGCATTAACGTAAAAACATTCACTTGTGTTGGGATATTGCGAAATTATAGTCATAAACAAACCTAAGACGTTCGCGCCACACTGCTAATTTAAAAATATTTCTTCTTATTTGAAAATAGTCTTTCAAGGAATTTAATAACGTATGAGTAGACATTCGATACGCCGTCAATAAGATATGAGTGGTTTGCGCCTCTGAACGGAAGGTGTCATGGTAAGGTTTAAGATATTTCAATTTATCTTCAGGGAATGATCTTACACGTCAATAGACTGCAACTTGGAGAACTATGTAGGTTGTTGTAAAAACTATTATGTATTTAGTGGGTTCTTAGAAATCGTAATTCACTATAACGGCATAAGACAGTGACAGAGTAATGCATTTGCAATAGTACCGAATATTTAAAATGGGATTTACATGTTGGATTGAGATGGCACGCCCGTTATAGGCGATGCAAAGCTTGATATACTGTAAATGTGGCGCTTGTAACGCAATATTAACGTATTCTTAAAGAACTTAAAAAATGTGCTTTTGAATGATACCTTCGAAGTTTTTGCACAAATGATTCACAGACAAATTAAATATGAACATTCTTTAAAAGTGATAAATACAAACTCGCATCCTAAAAAAATGAATGATATACCAATGACCCTTCACATTTTTAATTAACCATGCAATAAGCAAGTAATAAGCAATTAAAATGATCGTCAACGCAATCCATTTATAACAAGCGTAATTGCATGACTCACCCTGTCTTTAACGCGTTAGCTATCTCTCTGCAAATCAACGTGAAGTACATCGGTTTTACAGGCGGTCATAAAGGTATTTAATGTTTGGTACAAGAATGTACAGAGCATAAAGAAAGCTCCAAGAGCTACTGAAAACCGTTTCGTCTTTTCGTCTTAGTTGTCAAACTACAAGCCTCAAACATGTTGAAATTTTCCTCTGAATATCCTACGAAACAGTCCTGCTGTCCGTCTAACTTCAATACACTCGGTTCCACCCATCATTTTTATATGAGTACAGTGTTCGAGGAAACATGCACGTAGAAATGGATATATTAAAAAAAATTATGTACTGCCCAGTGTGTTCCAAGGCGAAATTCTTGGGAACGCGGAAAGCGTGACCTCCAAAGCTGCAGAGAGAGAGAGAGAGAGGGTTAAAGAAGTGAACGCAAAATGTCACAAGTAATGTTTCAGAAATATTTGTTTTTTTAATGCAACGTCCACAACGTAGTGTGCAAAATGAATACAAATATCTATGTTTAGAGTAATATACCAAAGAAATGGCCAGTAATTTTAAAATGTCAATGCTTAATTTCATCTAACTTTACGTAAATTACTTTCCCAGAACGAAAAAATCATCTTTCGCTTCTGTCTGCTTTAAGAATTAACTCGTCGTACTAGCGTTGATACATATCAAACATCGCACCGACTATCTTGGCCGCGTCATCTGGATTCTGGCTCTGGCCGCGCCATATGGATTCAGCATACAATCCCAAGGTGCGCTATTCGCCCCAGTATCAAACAAAACTGTTTTCATGCAAGAGTATGAGCGCCCATACCGGAAAGGTAGAAGTAGGCTCCTATCGCAGCGTCTTCGCCTGTCCCATACATCGGCGCCGGGAAGGGAACGTCGAAGGATATTGCAGCATGACTACTGTAAATAAGTATAAAAGGCCGTAAGTATGAATGTGTAATTGAATAGAAAAACGAAACAGCAAGACAGTAAAACACTATTTCCTGAGTACGTAAACCTTAGGTTGCTGGCCAAAGCTATTTTCATTGGTTAAGTTAGTTTATGATACTTATTTAAGTATTGCACCCTTTTTTGCCACAAAAGCCCATAAGAGGCATGCGGTATATGTATCCCACACAAAAATAAATGACTACCTCGCCAGGGCCACTGGCAGGGTGAAAATCAAATCGAACCTCGTAACAAATGCAGTGTACAAGTGCAGCATCATATATCGCACCTCCAATAGAAAAGTGACCTAAGTGCGAATACTCGTTATAGATTGTACCAACTATTCATCTTCTAGCGGACAGTAATTGAACTAATTCAAAATCAAATTCAGAATAGTAGCAGTACCTCTTATCTTATCAGCTTTTAGCTGAAAAATGACGATTTCGCATTTGTGTCACTTTTCTATTGGAGGTGCGATGTGAAACACTCCACAAGTTACGAATTGAAGCAAATATCGAAAAAAAAATCGAAATTTTCTCTCTAAAAATTGATCTTATTATTGACTGTTATTGACCGTCGAATACCTTTAAGGACCACTCTTTGTAAGTGTACGAGAATCCCTAACGCTTTCATTCACGTAAATTAATACCATGTAATTTTTCAATTGAAATAATTTTGCAACGAGGAAACGGAACAAAAATTGATTTTAATTTTCATTCTAACTAAGAATTATTGAAATTTTGTATATTGTTACCGCACTGCTACAATCGCTGCCCAACATTCAGTTTTGAGTAATGACAATTAAAGCAAAGACCCTTTTAACTGGTTTTGACTGTAGATGAATAAGTGACGCTTAATAGCTGATATTAAATTCAAACTAGTAGGAATGTAAGGTCTAATCAACTATTCACATTTTCATTAATGTGAATTACGTCGTTTAAAGATCTAAAATTCATAGATATATTGCACTACGAAATAAATCTTTGAACTTTAATATCAAAGGTGTACGGTAGATTCAAAATTATATTTGATCTGTTGCAAATTTTAAAAACTTCAGAAGTGTTAATAGTTTAAAAAAATAGAACAAATTTACAAGTGGATTTTCTTCTAATCGAGTAAAAAGTTTAAAGAAATTTATAGCCATTTCTCAGAAGATTTTTAAATTGTCACAGGGGGTGAATGTAAATAATCTACCCAAATTAAAACATCTTACTCCTGAAAGGTTTACCAAGTTTGAGTTCGAAAGCTAATGTGTCAGCCTTTTGTATGACACGTATGTTCATCCATTCAAACATTTTTGCGTAATAAATTCTTTGTATCTCGTTGCCACTTGCACCAATTTTAACCGTCTTTGGAACCGTGCTAAAAGGTCACAGGTTAATCATGACGTGTTCACGAAGTTTCAAATCAAAAGATATTTTTGTCTGTCAGAGTTATTCGTGATGCGTACGCCCATCTACGCAAAGAGAGATCCCATTTTTCGGGTACAAAATTGCGTGTATCTCCTGAGCATTAATCATCTTTGGAACAGTGCTAATAGATCTGACATGTGTGCAAAGTTATAGCCAAAATGCTATAACTGGAATTTTACGACCAACATTTTTACAATTTTTACTTTTTATCCCTACACTATAGAGCAAAATATGACACTGTATGCCAAATATAACAATACGCCAATTAACGCACAGCAAAACACCAATGAACCGAGTCGCAATGGTTGAATACTGATGCACTAAACAGATCCAAACATTGACACACATGCAGATGTTTACGCGAGTAGAGTACAGTAAATACGTGCAGTTTCCGGGTTGTCTACCTAACTGACAGTGAAAAAACAGCAGATACTGAAATTATAGGTTTTTTATGTTGTGTTTTACTCATCTTGAGAGGGGTTTTCAACTTGTAGTGACAACCTGACTCTCCACAGCAGAAGACCTTAATAATGACGGCTCGTAAATCATGATGAAGATCTTTTGAAAGTAGTATTAGAAGGCCATCGAAATATAAATGGGAAGTTTATAAAGATTGATTAATATACCACAGATTATTTTGCTTCTGGATTTGCCAACTGCCAACTGCTATACCGCTTATTCCCATAGATGTAGTGCATGTTGTCTCCCAGGAGGTGGCGGGGTTCCTTCTCCGCTGGAACGTGAAATCCAGACGGGGTGGCTGGGGCACTGCCCTCCAGCTGGGTACCGCCTCGCCCTGGATCAGCTCCCGGGACCTACCGGCCTCCCGATGTCTAGTAGTGTAGTGGATGTAACAGTTGTAAGTATGTGTGGGTGTATGAATGAGGAGTGGAGGGATGAAGGACGAGGAAGGAAAGATCGCATACGGCCTGTGGGCCGTTTCTCAGAGTACTGATCCGGCATTCATCTCGGAGAAACCGAACATAGCAACCGCCCGCTAGAATTCTCCTCCATATAAAGAGAGATCACTACAATGAAGGACCGCTTTGACAGCTATTGCTTGACCACCGCTCGCAACGTACATGCACTCTATTTCGTGGGTGCGTTCGTTTACAATTAACTCATTTCTAAATGGCTTCATCAGCGTCTCTTTCAACGCCATCGCCCTGCATGACGTTCATTTGTTTCCCAACCTCTTCAAGGGACCTTTCTTGGGGTAACTCCTTGGTAGCGGCAGGAATTCCATCGGAAGCACTACAGCGGCAACACGTGTTGCCCTGGGCCAACTCCGCCGATGCGAGCCGACCGAGCGCCGTCGCGATTCGTCACCGCCCAAACAGGCAACATCTCCCGTCTGTGTGACTCAGCAGTGTCCCTCAAAATGCGCGCGAACATCGCCCGGCGCAGTGTCGAGGCGGCGAGTGCCCGCGCGCTACGCACAGCAGATTTTTTTTTATTACATACTTTTCTGATATAGGGTACATTGCCACTTTACAGAATTGTTTAGTATGTGTATGTGCACATAATACCGCACAATAAAAGAATGAGGGTGACCCCACTGGGCTCCTCAATGAAAAGAGAATTAGAGTAACGTGTTTAGGAGCTTGTGGTTCGTGACATGAGTGCGGTAACGGGGCTTATGATGTGAGGGTACAATTGGAGTTAGGGAGGGCAGAATTTATCTTTGGGGAATCTGGAGGGGATGCGGTTTAGATGAAGATGAGTGTTTTTTTAATAAGAAATATAGTTACTGGATATTTCATGAGCCAGCGCAGAGCACACGTTGCCAAACCAGGGTCCCCACGCGCTGGAAGACGTCGCAGTTAAACGATATCGATCATCAGGTGACAGCATCAACAAATCTCTACACGTACAATACACGAACATTATTTTTACACTTCGCCAGATGACATTAAAGAATTAAAATCGATACAAAATTTGAAGTTCCAAATAAAATATTTTTTGCTGCGTAACTGTTCTAGCGGACGGTTGCTATGTTCCGTTTCTCCGAGATGAATGCCTGATCAGTACTCTGACAAACGGCCCATAGGCCGCATTTCTTCCTCATCCTTCATCCCTCCATTCCTCACACATACTCCCACACATACTTACTACACTTACATGCACTACACTACTAGACATCGGAATTTGATACAGGGCGAGGCGGTACCCTGCTGAAGGGGAGTGCCCCAGCCACCCCGTCTGCATTTCACGTTCCATTACAAACGATACCGATCATCAAAAAAGGATGTAATATTAATTGGAACAATAATATTTAATGCGTGGTTAATATATGGTCCTTGCTATTTCCTTGACAGTAAACCTATCTCCTCTTAAGAACACAAACTTTTAACGGTTTTTGAAGTTAAGTAAATACATAAATAACTTTTAAATGAGCAGTTGTCCTTCCCAGAGCAAAACGTACGGTTTGCAGTCAGATGCTGGGCAGGAAGAACGCAAAATGCGAAGCAAGCATTCAGAGGATGCATGTGGCGTTTATGTAATGTCACAGGTGTTCAGCGCAGTAAAACCAAAACCCCCACAAAAAATATCTTCCCTCTAAAGTGCGCAGCAATGCTGCGGGATAACTCACTGGCATTTGCGATATTCCAAACGCCTGTTTGCTGCAGGGCATAGTGTACTCACACCAACATATACACCCATACGCACACGTATGCACACCCACACGCACACACTCAGAGGCAAATCCGGATCCTAGGAGGAGCATTTCTTGAAATAAATTGTCCAAGGTGGCCCAGAAATTCTTGCGGATGAAATTTTCAACTCGGATACGACTAATAACCTTTAACTCCCGTTGTACAGAAGGACAGACGTTATGTCGCCAAGCGATTTTTTGGGACCCAGGACCCATAAAACATGGATTCTGGCTACACCATGTTTTAGACGAGTTTTCCCCCCTAAATTTAGCAACTGGATTTATCCACATTTTCGTAATCAGGGACCCTATCAAGAGATTTTCTGCCGAAAATTTGCCGTTTTCCGCGCAGCATTACATAACTTTCTCTGTACTCATTAGAGGGAAAGTAAAAATTGGCTAGGAGACAAACGCTTCCAGACCGAGAGCTGTAAAACAAACTTCAGGTCCATCTCACATCACAAGCGGGAATGTTCGTCGAAAAGATGGTTCGCAAATAACTTATGACAAATAGCGGCCCCTTTTTGGGAACTTTACTGACGCACGACGTCAGCTGCGGCGTACACACTAAAGCACTCATTACGAGAATTCAGTTGATACGCTCAGTATGGGAATAGACGGAACCACACACTAAAACATTTTAACTTTTCCAGTCACTACCGAAACTGTTTAATTTTTTTGGGATATTTTTCGAGTTCTTGGCATCTAACTGACAAAACCATAGACACCTCTCACATGGCCAGGGGTTGAATCTTTTCCAGAAATTTACTCGTAAAAACGAAATGAGTAATGTAGATAGAATGTTTTATTTGGTAAGAACTTGAACCTTCAACCCCTTCCATCGGGCTGTGCACCTATTTCCGTCAATCAGTGAACTTGAACTCACTTCTGTAACTTTCACTCATCGTCTTTCACAATTGTTCTTGACCTTCGCCTATTTCGGATGTGATTCAGCTATACTGCTTACCACTTCACTTTGAGAATTTAACACATTTTCTTGGGCTGTCAACATCACAAGCCACATCGTATTTGGAGGTTTACTTTTTTATCTTCGAGACTTCGAGAACAGTTTCGTTGTCAACACGATCACAAAGTTCTTCGGATCACGGCGAGTACACTATTATACCTTAAGGTTTCTTAAAGGAGAAAACTAACGATCTAACGCAGAATACAAAAGCAAAAACGAAAACGACCACATTTGATGTAAACGAAAACGCTCACATAAACGAGTAGATCAAAGTTAAAAAACGATTTTGATGAGATATTTTTGTCTTAATGAAATTTATTTTAAAAATTAGGCTTTTAAGCAAGGTCGTATGCAACGTTGGGAAAAAAGAAATGTATTCGCATACTGGAGTTAATACAATTTAATTGAAACATTACAAATAATGGGACAAAGGATGTTCTGTTGTATGATTAGTAATTTTTGAAGACAATAAAACTATTTATAAACAAAATTAATGTGTCACCTGACGGAGCAGTTGCAACAGATTGAAACGTTGTGATTTTTTAAAACTTACAATAACGAAATAATTTCACAATACTACCTACGAAGGTACTTTCTTTTATCCGAAAAAAAAACTATCCCAATAGTTCACTTTAAAAGATTACTACCATCTTGGTTGACAGTTTTAATTGCATCATCTTATTCGATTTAGTAAGAGGAAATCAAAAGGAATAAAATAAATGTTTTATTTCAGCCCTGTGGATTAGGTTTTTGAATCACGTTATATTAACAGACAAATAATTAGTATAATAATTTCGTTTATGAAACGTCGTAATGACAGAATAATGTTAACGTAGAGCATTGATTCTCATTATAAAACAATGGAACGTTTCCTTGAATGACTTTATTGCAGAACTTAGGTACAATATTTCTAATAATTCCTGATTCAATCACAAATTTTTCAATTACGTAAATAAAATCTTCCACTTACTTGCATCTCCCATACCTAAACATGACGTCACAAAAAAATCTAATTATTAAGAACACCATGCAAAAATACTACATCGTACATTTTATCTCACTCCGCCGAGTTCAGTTGATGACTTGGTGGTTAAAGCGTATGAATAATTAATTACGTGTGTTTGTTAACTGTGCATATGTGCCGCTGACTCACTATATTTTTATTTACGCCTACGTACTAGTCCTGACGATGCAATACGATATTGTGACATATTTGCTATTGTTTTTGTGTCCCCACGAATCTCGCCCACAATTCATTTCCGTGCTGTCATGATTTATTTTTTCGATATAAAAGGTTCAAATACTTTTTTTGAATATAATCACCTGGAGAATATAGTTGTTTGAATGTCAAAGCGTGGAAAAACTGAATCGGAAATATTTAAACAGAATTTTCAAAAGTTTTCTTCCAAGTGGATATACAAAATGTTACAGGGTATCTACCATATTTGTTAACAAGAGGTTAACTATTTAATAACACGATAGAAGAGAGCCCGGAAGTTCACGCATTTACTTTACCTGAAATAGGCCCAAAAATACATTTATTTTTATTAAAACAGAGATGTAAAAAGGCTTCCACTCTAGATCAAATAGTGTTGCAAAATGGCATGTAAGCAATTAAAAATTCCCCGATTTAAAAGGAATTACATTAAAGAAATGTTTTTTTAATTCTAAAACTAAAATTTACATTGGCACATACGTGGAATACCACGAAATTTTCATTAAAATCTTCATAGCACATGACCATCTGCCATCAATTTCGCTACTCAAAATTATTTTTAGGGGTGCACTAAAATTTCGGTATGGTAATCTGTTTCACTCGCATCATCAACGTTACGAAATGCTATTAGGACACTTTTAATCCTGGAATGGCATCAGTAAAAACGCTACTATTGTTTCCGTTCTTGGAGCTTGAGTTGTCGCCAGCAGAGAAAATGCCATAAGATAAAGCATGTTCGCAGAGGTCTGTCTTCATTGGCATCAATCAAAGAATTCAAAACAGTAGTTCAAGTCCAACGCTTCTTTCCTTATATTGATTCTATCTGCAGAGAAATATAAAACATGTCGGTGCCTTCGTTTATCGACTGTTCCCGTGCACGTCAACAGCTAAGATTATTACTTCTGTTATTGAAGGGTGTATTTTATCGCATGTTAGCCCCCGTTGGTGGTGAGATAAGGACCCACATGTTAACTTTTGGAAGATATATCTCCTTCCCCCTAGCCGGCCTCCGCCCCAGCCGGAATAAGCTCTAAGCTCCCGACTGGTCACCCAACAAGTGTGGTAGTGTAGTGCTTGCGAGTAAGTGTAAGTAAAGGATAAGATTAGAACGCGGGAGGCGAAGGAAAGATTGCGCAAGGTATACGGCCCGTTTGTTAGGATACTGCTCCGGCTCGACGAATGTAAATAAAAAAACAGAAGGAAAATATGAACTTAACCCATATGTAAATTGAGGAGCGATCCGCAGAAGGACATTAATAAATTGAGGACCTACTGCTTCATCCTTTTTCAGATAAAAGTGGAAGGTGATACTTTATTTTGAAAGAACATTTTCATAGCCATTATTTTTAAAACACTATTATCTTCTCAGTTTTTCAGACTTCGGTGTGGCATATTGCTTTCGAAATGTGGTTTGACTAAAGCTGGTTTTCATTCAATTGAATCATTCTTTTTATTGAATGAATTCTGCTTATCTTGCCATTTTGAATATTCTGTAAGTTTTTTTAAATTTTATTTTTTGTTATTTAATGTTACATCAACTCCTAGGTCATTAGCGACCTCTATTACTTGTAACGGTATGGTAACTGTGAGGATGACATGATAAAATGACGATAGGAGGCAAAAGGACGAACACAATACAACCATGCCCGAGGCGGGACTCGAACCCGAGATTCTTCGGTCCATTCTCCGGCACTACTGGCTTAGCAATCTCGGCCACCGGATCGTCTGTTCTTAACGTTGAATATGAAATTTGGACGCTCTTCTAGTGCATTCTTTCTTTTGCATTTTGATATAGGTGCGAGACTGGAAGATTTTCAATAAGGTACAAGGAAAAGCTGTACAGCAGCGCCACGGCGGCCCCTTTTACGCGCTTATCTACTCAATAAAACCTTTTCCTTACCTGGATTGGTTTGGGCCGCAATTTACATGTAAAATTAAAAAAGTAAGTTTCGGGAAAAAAGATGAAAGGTTTATTACGTCCTCAATTTACTTACGGCCCTCTGGCTTTCACCTGATATTGATGGGAGAAATTGCGAAAAACTACCGATTGGATCAGCACGCAAGGATTTTCATGTAGTCACCATCTGAAGCCGCTTTCCAGTTTGTGTTGAGAAGCCTCCGTCGGGACACGAACCCCAGGACCTCGCCATGAGAGCTGCTGCAGAGACAGCGGTAACACTGGCTCTGGAATAACTCTGCCGGCAAGAGGGCCTTCGCGTTGTCCAGGCTTGCGGCTGAATTTCCACCTTAATCGAGATCAACGCGAGTGAAATGAAGGACGGAAAAGAAGGAAAACGTTCCAAATTAGGCACAATGCCAAAAATGGGCATCAGAATCGAAAATATACAATAAAGGAAATATTACAATGTTTTCAAACAAGTTAAGTGCTTCCTATTGTTAAAAGTGTGAAATTCGTAGCAATAATGAAAGTTATTTTGCCAAATTTGGCCTCGAGACATGGGAATAATTTTATTTGATTTCTTGTAACTTATAGCACTAAAAGTTAAGAGATATTCGTATTTTTTAGGAAAAAAAAAGTTCTAGAAGAATAAAAGTAGGCAACGTATAACCGACCATGTATGAACATTGCTCTGCAGATGATGATGATAATGATAATAATAATAATAATAATAATAATAATAATAATAATAACTACAATAATATAAACACTTTCATTATAGTTCCTCTTGGTGAAAATATTGATGAAAGTAAAGCCTACTATTATCTCGCCATCCCTGGAGGCTGTCATTTGCCTTTCTGAATGGACAGCGATACGTCTCATAATTTCATCACCCTCGACTATCTGAAACGAAGAAACCAAATACGAGCACAACAGCGGCCCACGTGGTGCAACGAAAGCACTGTTTTTCATGTGAGTACGTGCCGCGCTGACGTCACACCCTTCGTATCACCTCACCCGACTCGCCCGCGGAGGATAACGCTCCCGGCGGCCCAATTCCACGCTCCGCCACAGACCGTCCACTCCGGCCGGGAGAGATGGCTCAGGGCATTCATTCTCTCTGACGGAAGGTTCCACTCCCCACGGGCGCAGGATTTGCGGCACTGGCTTGTCAGCCACGTCGAATCCAGTCGTTCACTGGAGAAGGATTCTAACGGCCGTATGCTCTGATCGGTAGAATTCGGTGGTTTCTTCGAACCACACCCTAACAAACTGGCCACGGACCGCGCGCGATCTTTCCTACCTCTTCCTTGCCCTATCCTCAACCCTTACGCACGCACGCGCGCGCGCGCGCGCGCGCGCGCGCACACACACACACACACACACACACACACACACACACACACACACACACACTAATATGCACTGCACTACAACACATGCTGAAAGACCGGTCGGGTGCTAAGAGCTCTTTTTTGTCTGATCACGATTGTATATCTTTTGGTTCATAATACTACTTGTTTTTAAGAGACATTCTAAGATCTTTAGTTTGAGCTTTTCGCCTTGATGAAGGTCACAAATGGCGGTCAAAACGTCGGCCCCTGTGCCTAGGGCGTGGCGTCCCACATACAGCCCAGTGTCTATTGTCTCCGGCCGCGGAAACCTACTCTTATCTTTATTTTGAGTTTATGAAATAGGGGTTCTAGAATCTTGTACAGAGCCTCTCAATTTAATATTACTCGCTCGCTTCACACAAGTATCCCCATTCCCCCAAACTATGACACATCCCGAGAGGAACAGCGGTATCACCAGCGCCCCCTATCGCGCGCCGTCCCCGTTCGTTGTCAGCGAGAGGGGCGTCGCCCTCCGCGGGGCGACCTTCCGCCCGATGTGGGTCGCGGCGCGGCCTTCGCCTGGCGCTGGCGCGGCAGGGGGTGCCTTCCAGATAGCGCCAACTGGACCGGGCGCCGACGGAAAGTTCACCAGGCGAAGGACCGCCAGAGGCGGCTCGGTCGCTGCATTACCGTTCTCTCTGAGCGTTTGTGGTTGGGAGCTCCGACGATTCGACGGACAGCTAGGACGAGTTTAGCCGCCGTATCGACGAGAATTATGGCGGCCGGCTGCTCTGATCGGTAGTTTTCATGGTTTCTCTGGCCAGGCGATTGTCGTGCGATCAAAACATTGCAACCAAGAATGAAGAGAAACATCTTGAATGTAACAGTTTAAAATTCGCGATCAGCCCCAATGTGGGGCGTAAAATCACAGGTCATTCTGATTGTCGGAGCTCTGGGTTTTGTTCCGCAAAAGTGTAGGAACTTGCCTGAACTCGCGGAATATTCAAATGTCTGGGAAGTGTGAGACATTGCGTTATTTGGAACAGCCCACATTTTGGGCAAAGTATTGTAGAGGCACCGACAGTCTCAAGATCCGCTCCTTAGGACGCTGGTTGCAACCTGGAGTAGATTTTATGTAGAACTGACTCATACGTTATAGTATGTTTAGTCATTAGTCCTGAAGTAGAGGAATAATAATAAAAATATAATTTTCGAACACAAACGTTTTATCTATTGTTCCAACTGAACCTACTTTAGTAACGCTACCATGTTTATGTCTTTCTTATCTCCTACCAGTAAGTCTTTATTCCAGTATCTTCTGATACTTCTATTATCATTTTCATTTCTTATCACCCAAGCTAATGCCCAATGAATTGTTTTTGCCGTTGGGTCATATAACTTTCAATCAATTGACAAATATCACTATAGCGTACATTTTCAAGATTCAATCGAATGGAAGAATGATCATTTTTACTTTTCCTTCCTATACCTCCTTTCCTTTCCTTTCCTATTTCGATATCTTGAAAGCATTCGACAATTCCTCTTGAGAAATCATGTGAATGTGAGTTTTTGTCGGCAAACCGTGTTTCGTAAGTTCGAAAGGTGTTTTTAAATGCAAAAATTAGTGGAGTAAATATAAACGGTATGTCTGATACATCTATCTATTGACAAAAAATCAGTGATTATAATTTTATGTAGTACA
The DNA here is from genome assembly GCA_017312745.1 of Gryllus bimaculatus. NCBI lineage: Eukaryota > Metazoa > Arthropoda > Insecta > Orthoptera > Gryllidae > Gryllus > Gryllus bimaculatus. The sequence continues at coordinate 19,121,054 of BOPP01000007.1, read as the reverse complement.
TTACGTTTGAACAGCATGATTTCTTTGCCATAGTTTCCTGAACGTACATGAATAGATCTCGGCCAAAATAAAACATTTCAAATACATTTTCAGAAGTAGGATCCTGTGTTGCAGAGTGTTGGACCCTGTGCTTACAGTGAATAGTGATTTTATTGTTTCCGAATTGGTAAACCTCCCTAATTTCATTAGCTTTCGTGCTTAATAATGAACTTCATGAAACAATGTTACGGAGGTTTTCTATTTTGCAAACTTGTTGCTCAAGATTTTAAGATAGAACTTTCCAAGACGTTTTCAACCATATTTCTTTTTGTGGCTCGGTTGTTTTCTGCATTAAACACTTTTTTTGAAAAATGTGAGTAATTGTTGATTAATAACATTATGAGAAGGGCAAGTTTGGATATGCCACGCATTTCCTCGAATTTTCATTACTAAGCTTTTAAACCCTTAGCCTTATCAAAAACACACAAAAACCTGTAAAAATGAAGGAAAAATTCAATTTTTCATAAAAAATTAAAGCGCGTACGCCTCCGAGAATCTAACTCTACATGCATTGGTGTTTAATAAAATTACACAGCAATCATTTTTTTGGAGTAGTCGGTTCGTTTGTTTCTGTGCTTGTTTTGTGAATGTACTTGTTATTGTTGTTTGTTTTCGTTTCTTTTTAATGAAACGAACATCACGTTTGTCCTCTTTCACTGCTATCTTTCTTGATCTTCGTCTTTTACAGGCATTTCGTCGACGTACTCTGCGAAGAAAGCCCCTGTGATTTTTGCTTCGAGCGCGGACGCCGCTATCACGCGTTTCCTCCCCCCCTCCCCTCATGCGTCTCAATCAGGCGACGGCGGCGGCAGCCCTTCCTGACCCACATCGCCCCGACCAGGCCGGGTATAGCGCGCCCCAACGCCCACAGTGGCCCCAAGCCACGGCTGAACGTACAGGCGCGCACCAAGCCCTCTGGGCGCCTCAGAGAAAGGAGAGGGGCATTTGCTTCTTCTGAACTGGACCAGCTGACGGCCGAATTAATTTAGCGCGAATGATCCAGCACAGCGGGAGGGTCACTCACAATGATGGAGAATGTTGAAATGTTATTATGACAATTGAATAATGAAATGCACATTTCGTCCACAACGAAACTGGATGGCGGGAACCCATTGCAAGTTGCTGTAATTGAGATTGAATCAGGCCTAGCATTGAAGCGAATGTCGCAATTTATTTGTGTTTCCGGGAGCGTCAACTGCTCAAGTCATTAGTCCCGGAAGTGTAGTGAATGTTGTTTATCACGGGAAGCAACGGTGATATTCTACCACGGAGCTTTCTCCAACAAGGTATCTCCCAACAGCGAGCACCGCCCCAGCCAGGATAAAGGAAACTCCCATCGCGCCTACCGGCATGTAAGTGGAAGTGAAAGTAAGTAAGGGGTAGGTCAAGGAAGGGGAAGGAAATTTCGCGCATGGTCCGCGGCCCGTTTGTTAGGGTACTGTTCCAGCATTCGCCTGGTGTTGATCGGAGAAACTACGGAAACACATCGAACAGAGCAGCCGGCCGCTAGAAGTTTCCTCCAGACAGCGACTGAATTCAACCTAGCTATGTAGCTAGAGTTAAAATTCTGCCACCATCGGGACTCCAACACTAGGACCTCCCAGTCAGAGGCGATGCAGTGCCATAGTTGATTCCCTTAACTGATGCTATCTAAGTCGATGGAAACCCACTGGGCAGTCTCACGGGGGGGGAGGGCAAGGGGACCCGGTAGCTTATATAGTAGATATTATGTTGATAGCCTGTGGTGAATATCTTTTTCTTCTTCTTTTTCTTCTTCTTCTTTTTCTTCTTCTTCTTTTTCTTCTTCTTTTTCTTCTTCTTCTTTGTCTTCTTCTTCTTCTTCTTCTTCTTCTGGATTTCATATGTGAACGCCGAATTAAATTTGCGGACACGACACTCGCCCATTGGCGTTGCAGCCGTGCGAGCAGAACAATTGTCGGAGCTATCTGATGGCACGTGTTCTCAACTTTTATATCCAAATGGTTGTTATTTTGCTAAATTATACTAGTGCGCTCCAAAGCGCCAACCACTGGTTGTAGTACAATCGTTTGCCTGAGTTGCACGTGTCCCTCAACCACAGTTTCCTTCCACCGACTTCACCACAGGCGCAGAGCAGCTAAGCTGCCAAAACAGTGTTTTACGCAGGACGTTTTGACTGGGATGTGATGTGGTCTGAAAATTTACGAGTGTGGTGAGATCTTAATCTACTCAACAAGTACACACGAAATATCGTGGGCTGTGTTCTTATAAATCTTTACTACATTAATAAAATAAAAGTTAGCAGAATATTTATGGTAGGTGAAGATGAACATGGATGTTATTTTTATGATGCATTTGTATTTTTTTGATTTCAAATAAAATCACAAATGTGCATGTTATCAGACTCACATAAAAAACTGAAGAAATGTACATAGTTAATTACATATGGAATTAAAATATGAATGAATTCACATATCTTTCCCTTTCGTATGTTTTTATCATCTGACCTCAGTCCATGGACCGTGTGTGTGTGTGTGTGTGTGTGTGTGTGTGCACGTGCGTGCGTGTGTGCGTGTGAGTGAGTGAAGGGTTGAACGTTGATCCACAGACACTGAGCAGTGGTTTCTGGGGGGAGGGAAGTAAAGAAAAGTCCTTCCGAAGTTTCTTCTTCTGAATGTAAATTCCAAATAAAATATTTGCTTTGATGTTAGGGGGAAAAGTAAAATACGTATTTGGGAGGATAACTATCAGTAATTTCATTGTTTTAAACTACGCGCAATTTTAAGCGATGCGAAAAAGATTCGTAATCACTCTGGGAATGAACTAACATTTCCTTCTCTTGTGTGCTAATCAGACATAACTCTCAGAACTACTACTGAAGAAGAAAAAGAAGAAGAGGAAGAAAATGAAGAAGAAGAAGAAGAAGAAGAAGAAGAAGAAGAAAGAAAAAGGAGGAGGCGTAGGAGCTGAACGAGAGACTAAGCGACCCAGCCTAACCATCATGTGTCAAGTCGCGGCGAGAGCCTTCAGTCAGGCAGCGTGGGAGCGATGGAGTAGAGCAAGAGGGGGAGGGGGAGGCTTTGGCGCCCATTCTGAAGCGGCGGTGGCCGCGCATGCGCAGAGGCGCAGTAAGCTGTGACCTCGCCTCGTGCGTACACTACGCGACCCACCGCCCCGCCACAACACGCCAAACCACGCCACGCCACGCCACGCCACGCAGAGTCACGCGATGTTGTTTGCCGGCGGCGGAAGTGGAAGTGGAAGGGGGAGGAGGAGGGCTTACGGGCATGCGTAGGTCTTCACACGGGCAGGGCGACGCGTTTCACCTTTCGATACTTTGCGAAAAGACCACCTGGATTTCACGATGGCCAATAAACGGAAGACTCGCGATTATTCGAGGTCTTTGGGACCGAGACTGCTTCGAAACCGAAAACTACGGGAGCTAATGACATGTACTTACTCGCATTATGAGAAACAGTCATGTAATATTATAATATTAAATAAATTTGCGACAGTGTTTCCAACCCGCAAACATGTTTACTCAGACCGAACCGTAATCAGTATTTTCCTTTTCATCTTGTTTATACTTAGAATATTGTTTTAGAAACGGGATAGCATGGATTTTGCGGACATAGCTTCACCTGTTCAACAAAGCTAAAAGTCGCCTGATGGTTCTACTTTTCTACTTTCATATTTTGAGAGACAATAGCCGATGTTTCTGAGGGTGCCTCGTAAAATATCACGCATATCTTTGCTCCATTAGCAGTCGATATAAATATCTCTACATGTTTACCGGTCTTAGAAGCTCATGCCATCAATTCATGTCTCTGCTGTTCCCCTGACCGGGAGGTGCTTTGGTTCGAGTCCCCAGGGTGGCAGCATTATCGCAGCTGACTACATAGCTGCGTCGAATTCAGGCTCTGGCTTTGGGAGAATTCTTTCGGCTGTGTGGCAATTTTCCGTGATGCGGCCGATCAACACCAGGCGAATGCCCGGAGCAGTAATCTAAAAACGGGCCAAGAACAGCACGCTTTCTTTCCGTTCTCGTCCTTGTTCTAACCTCATCCCTTACTTCCACCTACTTACACGCACTGTACTGCCACAAATTTCAGGAGGCAAGTCGGGAGCGTAGAGCTTGCTCCGGGTGGGACGCGGTGCCTCGCTGATGGGAGGTCCCTAGTTGGAGTAAAGGCCGCAAGGATACCTGGTTGGGCAGGTAGATCGTCGACCGATCTCTCCATCCAGCGTGGGAAGATCAGCGCCACCCCCGCGATAAAAACATGCACTACACGTACAGGACTAATGACCTGGGCAGTTGACGCACACACAATCACTAATCGAAGAATCTAAATGTTAATGATACTCATCTCACATCCCACAAATCAGCAAGTCTGTTAGCATGAGTAAACAAATCAGATACTGAGAATACACTGTTGACGTGCATTTAAATACCTCTGTAATCAGATCCCAGTTGCATCCGGAGAGTGAATCATTGCGGACAGGGGCGTAGCTGGGTTAGTAAAACAGGTGCACCACTCCGGATCCCCGAAATAAGGGGCCGTTAGTAAGGACCCTCTCTGGGGCAAAGAATAAAAGAAACCATTAAATGTTAATTTTATCCATTAGACCTAATATTATACGGCCTACCAATAAGTCTAAAACTTTTAATTTCACATTTATCGCAGATAGGGACATTATCTTGAATGTCAGAATTCACTAGAAAAAAATATTAAATCTAAACTTATCCTATTTTTACATTAAAGCGGGAGTTGATCTCGGGGGGGGGGGGCGGGGGGCGTGCGCTAGGTGCATAAAGTTCTCCCCCGACGTAATTGCATGGGACTTTCACTTTTGACTCAGAACTTTTCGCGAGCCACAATAAATGGCACTGCGGGTCGCCAATTGGACAACCCTGTTGTAGAGAATAACGTAAGGATGTCGATGGATGGATCAATAGATGTCGATGGAAAGGCAATTCCTTTAAAAGGGGTCGAAGAACGAAATAGGTTGAGAGTTGCCCTTGGAGGTTAAGAGAAGAGAAGGTTGCCCTAGGATGTAAGAAACCCCCGGTGTAAGTCTTCATTCACAATGCAAACTTAAACGTAAACATAACGTAGTCACAAAACCAAGAAATAAGTTATTAGACCACTCACGGCGCCTTGACGAGCCGAACACGTAAATCCGTAAACTTAAAGGAGTTCACACGCACCAAGCTTTTACGTTAAAATTACGTCGGAATTATACCGAAGACCAATCAGAGAGAATCATAAAAGAAACTAATACACAACGAAATCTGTGGGACGCAAATGAAAGGTCGATTTCAAATTGTGTGCAGGGAAATTATGGCTATGCCAATTCATTATTTATTTTAGTGATCTAGTTTGCGAACGGTTTTGAGGCGAGTAGTGAATTCAAAGTAAGAATTTGGGCATTTTCCTTGTAACTTTGACTTGACACGGCGAATTAATTAATTAGTCCGACGAATTACTCGTGAATTTGTTACAAGAGAATCAATTCTTGTTTATAAAATGAAAGAAATGCGAGCACTAACACGACAGCTAATCGCATTTACATATAAAGACAAATCGATTGGAAAATCGAAGACTAAGCTTTAAACCATGGTAAAAAGATATTTCCACCGTGCAAGATTCGAACCGATCAAGCTTCAATACGTTGAAATCTGATTGGTTCAGGCGAAACTTCCGTCCCAACTTACGTTCGTCATCGTGAATGCTTGTTTTTACGTGAACATTTTACTGTTACGTTTACGGCATTACGTTCCGTTTGAATTTGCATTGTGTACGAGGCCTGGTTTGTCGGATGTGCGTCGCGCAAGCAGCGAGTCGCCTTTCGCGCGGTCCCCTTGGCCGGGCGTCCACGGCCACCGCAGCCGCCGCCGGTGAACGGAGCGGAGCGGAGACAGAGGAAGGACGATGACTCAGGAGGCGGTGGCCTCCGCCCCCTGCGCTCCTGCCTCGCTTCGCTTCCGCCCCAGCAGGCAAGAACGCGGGACGACCGCGAAAAAAATACATTTTATTTTTTTCACACGGGTGAATTGAACTGTTTACCTCCAATTTTACGATGATAAAGTCACTCTTTATCCTCAGCAGACTTTGAAAGCAACTTTAACTTCCATGAGTTAGGGAGTTTACCAAAAAGAAGAAGTAAAAGAAAGAGGCAAAATTAAGCAATAACATTTAGTCAAATGATATATCTATCACGCCTGATTCTAATTTTAAAAATTTTAAGATGAAAGTTGTGAAAGAGAGAATCACGAAATTCACCACTTGTACCACGCTATGATGACACATATTGTACACATTGCCGTCTGTTCTGGTCAAGATTCTTTTTTTTCTCTTACGCAATTATATGACTAAAATTTCAAACAGAATATTTTTCACTTAGGAGATTAAGCTCCTTGTGCAGCTCATGGCTCCTTGTGTTAAAAAACCTTTTTGTAGAAATTCGCAAAATTTAATTCACTTAGTTAGGAAAGATACTGTATTTAAATCTTGCACATCTTGAAATTAATATTTTGATGTATATTGAAATTAAAACAAAGAAAAAATAAAGAAAACAGTTACATGTAGTTGTATTTGTGAGAATGTCCACATTTCACCATTGCGATCCAAAATTAATATTCCCCAATCGATGTGACAGATGTCGCGGCCTGTGAATTTCTAACCGATATTTTAATTTTGGGGGGTACTTTACATTAAACCCCTGGGACATTTTCAAAATTTAAAAAAAAATCCATCGTTTTTTATTAAAATTTGTAACTGGATACTGCGATGGGCGTGTAAGAGAAAGGATTCATTTTCGTTGAGAACTCAGACTTTTCGAAAACTATAAAAATTCGAAACTGGCGTCTTCGTACAACTACTATTATGAAGATAGTGATTTTTCCCTTAATAAAATCTGTTCCTTAAAGATAGATTTTGAAATGAAGCTATGTACAATTTTTCGAAAATTTGAGTACTTTTTGCGTAATGTTGTGTATAAGCACGGGGGAGAAAGTACGTGCTGTTTTAGCACCACTAGTTTATAAATGAACTAGTTGAAAGACGACATCAACTTCATCTACTTATACAGTGACCACTGCGGCTCGTTATTACATCAATATTCTCGAAACGGTGTCACGATGTGAGGTCGACAGCGTGGCCAGCGCCAAGAATCGAACTGGGCACCTCCCGACGCAAAGGTGGGGGCGCGAGGGAGCTCGTTAGCTGATTCATCTGCATAACCACCGCCTTGACGGGGGCTTGAAACGAGCACGACGTATAACGCCGCAGTTACGACGCGATAATTTGGGCAATAAGTGGGGCAAGATAACAGCGACGGCAGCAGGTGCTGACAGCCGCGACGACGCTTCTGGCTGAGCAGCTGTTGTAGCGAAGGCGCCTCTCAGCGGTTCCGTGTTGTGCCACCAGCAGAGATGACGAAGATACGCTATAGAGGATACTACGGAGGGTTTTTTCCAAACATAGAAATTCTCTCTTTTGATATATCCATTATGTTCATGGCAGGACTGGCATCTAGCGAAAGTGACAAAGCAGCATCAGAATCCCTAGAACACTGCTCAAAAACAATAAAATAGTGGCTTTCTCGTTGACACATTAAAATCAACGAATTAAAATCTAAACATGTGGCCTTCACCCTAAGAAAAGGAGATTGTCCAGCAATACAAATAAACAATAACCAGATCTCTCAAAGTAACGAAGTCAAATACTTAGGTGTTCATTTGAAAAGAAGATTAACGTGAAAGGTCCATACAAAAAGAAAAGAACCAGAATTAAAAATTAAAACCTATCAATGGTAAATCAACGGTAAAGACACCTTTCACTGTCAAACAAAATTCTTCTATATAAAAGTCTCTTGTAACGCATATGGACCTACGGCATTCATCTTTGGGGCTCATCCAGCGTCTCCAACATCGAAATTCGAAATTCTTCAGCGATTCCAGTCCAAATATCTTCGATCAATCACAACGCACCTTCGGTGTGTTAGTAATGAAGTACTCCACAACGACCTTCAAATCAAGACCACAAAAGAAGAAATTCTTTTTTTTTTTTGTTCACATATTTATGAGTACATCCGCTTCAAATAATGTCATAAGCGCTTTAATACGTCGTAAAGTTAATTTCGGAGTAATTTTTTGTTTTTTCAAAAATTACACTAATGCAATTTATTTGAAAGATCTCTCACGCCGTTAATTTGCACATTTCCAGCAATTTGTAAACACAGCAATTTGTTGTGTATTTGTGAGTTAAAGAACTTCAAATGAGTTCAAATATAGTTTTTCGAAAACTCAAAAAGTTTCTGAAAAAAAGAGCCTCAAATTTTGAATTTACAATAGAGCTTAAACGCCATTTTCTTAAAAACGGCTCCACATTGTTCAAAGAAAATTGCAATTTAGTACGAGGTTTCACTGTTCTTTAATATTCTTAAAATAATCTTTCCGTTCCATTAATACGAAACCGAAAAATTAACAAAAATTCAAAAAATGTACTTTGAGACGCGATAGATGCCAGCTGGCAAGAGCATGTGGCAAGTTCTTATGGCTAAAAGAGACCAAAGGAAATAGAAAACTAATACGGGTTAGTCTGTGCCATTCTATAGAACCACTTGTTTATCTAGTTTCCCCGATTTCAAGAATACGTTTGCGATTGTCCTGTCACTTGCCTCTAGATTTTAAATGTTCCTTTATCGTCTCTAAAGGTTGGATGCAATACTGACCTGTACTGTTCATACCATAGAAATAATGATTTTTGTCTAATTCGTATTTTAATGATAAATTACAACATTCGAAATTGTTGTATATTGTACTTATAAACAATAAATATCAGCAAGTAAATTACCAATGTATCCAAAGGCACATTAGCAAGACTCTGGACATGTGTTTCAAACGTGAAAAGAGATTGATACTGAAATCCAATTTGGAACAGCCAGGCACTAAACGGGAGTTAAATCGCATAGATCCATAGTAACGGAAAAACCTTTTACAATTGCTAAGCACATATTAACCGCCAGAAACAATTTAGATTCTAGCGACTGATACACACATATTAAAAATAGTCAATTTAATTTTACGTAGATTTCCAAAAGCGTAACATTTCTGAACATTCTTGTAACGGTGTGAAGATATCCAGAAGAGTTCAACCGAAGAAATTGAATGAGGGGCCCAGAATGACGTGGTTTTGTAGATTACAACCGCGGGGACGCTCGTGGGTCCTCGAAATTGGGTGTAGGGACTCAGACACACCATGTTCGAGTTACGGAAGATCGAACGTCCATTTCAATCACAACGACAATAACAATATTAACAGCAATGTTCGACATCCGATAATGTAATAAACATAATGATTAAACTGATGCTGATTATAATGGCATAAAAATTCAATGACGCAAACGAGCGTTACGACGACGAATTCCGAGGTGGCCAAATGACGTGGCGGCCAACTCGAAATGCGTCGCGGAGGCTTCGGCAGCGGCGAGGGAGGCGGAGCGCGTTGCGTCACCCATTCAGGCTGCCCCTTCGCCTGTGGGCCGCCTCCACGGCGCCGCGCCCGGGTCGCACGTATACACAACACGCCACGCCACCGCCGCCAACATCACCACCGCCACCGCCGTTGACTGCTACGGCGCCATAACCGCCTCCCCCGCCTCCGCCGCCTCTATCGTCTCCAAAGTAGGGATGCGACATCGAAACGAAATAGCGGTTTGTAGAGATCGATGTTCAAATTTATTTAACCATCGCTGTTAAAATATATTTAAACATCGCTGTTCAAATTTATTTAAACATCGCTGTTCAAATTTATTTAAACATCGCTGTTCAAATTTATTTAAAAATGGATGTTCAAATTTATTTAAACATCGATGTTAATAAAACATCGCCACCAAACAAACCATCGATGTGTTTAGAACTGTATTAGTAACGACAAATGTTGATTAATTTTTCATTCAGATATAACTGACAAAATAAAGTTTAAAATGATTAGGGCAGTTAAGAACAATTAACTTTGATTGAAAAAAATTATAAAAAAGTATAATGTAGACTTAATTTATCCATAAAAACTCGATTTTCTTTATTTTTCACCCTTGGTCACTTTGGTCTGGAAAATATTATATTTTGGGATACCTGAAAATTATTATAGATTTTCGTAATCATAGCCTTTTCTTATAGAAAATAAAATATCAACTACGTAAAACCACCGAAAATCGTCAACTACATAAAACATCAATGTTAAAAAATATCAGCTTAAAAATATCGATGTTATATACATCGAAAATCTTATTAGAACATTGATATCGCATTCTTCCTTCAAAGTCAATGCGACTGCTACCGCCATCGCCACCACTCGCGCCCCCGCCCCCGCCCCCTCCCCTGCAACCGATTCCGTCCCGTCCCCGTTAGGGATGCGGCATCGGCAACAAAACATCGATATTTCGAAGCAGCGATATTCAAAACAAAATCATTAGTGTTAAGGAAACATAGTCTCAAAACCATTCACGTTTGTAAACATTTGTGTTTGCATAATTGCTTCAGTGACCAATCAATTTTCTAAATTTTATCTGAGATTTAATTGACAAAGAATTGAAAAAAAATAACTAGCATATTTAACATTTTTTAATGTGATTGGATAATTAAAAAAGTATATAGACTTCATTTATCGAAAATGAAAACTATTATATTTACTCTCACACTTGATCACATTAGTGTGAAGAATATTCAGTCTATGCATATCAGAAAATCAATACACGTTTTATTATGACAGTATTTTTTTATTAAAAATAAAATATCAACCACATAAAAACATCGGACATCAAAACATACGATATTGCAAAACATCGGATTCAAAAAATCGATCTTAAATCCACCGACGACAGGCATCCCTATTTAGTCCCCGTCCTTGCCACTGCCACCGCCACCGCCGCCGCCGCCTTGGCACCTCCATAGCTACCGTCGCCGTTGTAGCAGCTACAGTTACCACCTGCGGCCCCGCGCGTGTTTTGCGTCGTCGTTTGGCGCCGTGCGTTCGGTCATCGGAGGGCGTGGCCACACGTGGCGGGGGCCCGTCGCCCCCCACTCCCACCCCGCCTTCCGCCGCGAAAGGTCGCCCAGCTGGCGGGCGCCGCCGCCGCGTTTTCCTCGACGTAATGACTTCCAGCTCCAATGACAATCTATTCACACTCGACATACTGTTATGGCAAGAATGGGCACGGCGCAGGTTTTTCGGTGTACACAGGGTTTCCACAAGGGCGTGTGGCGAGACGAAATATGAGGGAACAACGCGGGACGGACAGGACGGGACGAGGCGGAATGTTGTGGGGGTGGGGAGGGGCGGGGTCGGAAGAGGGACGGGAGCGGAGAGCGGGCGGGGCGGGGGCGCGGCGGAGTCAGAGGCCCGGCGGGGGCGGGGCAGAAGCGGGGAAGAAGCGGAGAAGGGGTGGGACGAGACGGATTGGCGTGGACATTCAGTGATGCTGCATAACAGATTATTCAGAGCACATACTAACTCAACCTCCTGAGTGAATGGTCACGAATACAGATCTCTCTCTTCCCTTTGTGTACGAAGAGCTTTGCGTTTTGACTACAGATCCGTGAGTGAGATAACACGTGATACGGTCCGAGATATTCACCATGTGACGGTAAAGAAAAGCAGTCGGAGATGCTCCATGAAAAATATATTGTTATGGATACAAAGGAAGATAAATAAAAGATACTTCATCCTTCGTAATTCCTTCATCCCACTCACGAAAGCTCATCCAAGTTTTTACAGCCAGGGGAAGTAACCAAAGTACAGGGGAGGGGGGTACATCACCCTCGACAACTGGATGTCTCCTGTTGGAGAAGTATAAAGTCATCTTTACAGGACTAAAATTACTCCATATTGGTTGCCGTGTTTATGATTTTCACACACTGAAGTGTTCACATAAGGAAATCCAAATTAAATTGGACAAGAAAACATTCTCGAGAGCATTATTGCGATTCGTTTCAAAGATAGTACTTATTTCATTGTTCATTCTTCAACCCTTCTGTTCCGAAATTCTGAATGTGTCCTTTTGGAGAACATTGCCATATCGCGCCCTGGCAGTAACGACGAAATATTAACAATGGAATTCGAGCAGCGGAGTGGGAAGGGTCGGCGTGGAAACAAAGACGAATGTCGAGCCTCAACATCCGACACTCGCAGTATCCCTTGATGTAGAAAGCGGAGTGAAGAGCAGAAAAGGTTGCATTAAATCCTCACGGAAATTTTCATTTTTTCCCCGGGTATTTCAGTGCTACCATAAATAATTAATAATCCACTGATTTTTACAGCTACTTCAAAATCTTCACAACAATGTAAGTATCAATAAGTAAAAGGCCAAAATAACAGACATTAAAATTCACATGTATTACATTAAATAATAAAACTCATGTTTACCACGTTTCGACCCCATTGTTTGGGGTCCTCCAAAAACTAATATGTATCAGAATGTGCATAGAATAAGAATTTAAATGTTTATAAACAGAGGAGGCGTTCCTCAGTATGGAAGACCAAATATATGTAGGATAAGACTTCAAGTAGAGTCATCGTCAAATCATGAAATCAACATCCGAACAGATTAACAAAATCGCATAAATTATTGGTACGGATGCTACCCATTAACCAATTATAGCAAGTTGTACGAAATAAATAATACAGTCCATACCACAACCAAATCAAGGTGTTGTAGCTATAGTGCATCATTAGCTATAGTTCCAGTAATAGAATAACGTGCATGAACAAGCACCCGGTAGTATAACCACACGTACTGAATATCTGGCGTAATTAAAGTTGGAAGCAGATGCAAAGAACGTATACATACTAAAAGGTCAAAACCTTTACAATATATTCAAAATTAAGTACACCATTTTACACAGACAATTTAAGTTTCAGTTTCTCCATCCCTGCGATGTCTGCCAAGATGCAGAGGTCACAGCAATCGGAAAAGACGCTCGTAAACACATATGTAAATACTTTTACAATGTGACTGTAATGCCTTCGTCAATTTACGGTATAGTAAACATAAAACTTGTTTTTGTGGCGACCGGTTGCAGTTGTGTCAGCTTAAGAGAGCCGATCCTTCGAATAAATTCCCTAGCTACTAACGTGACGCTCAGTCTATCCATGCAAATTATCCTGGCTATGCTTGAAGGCGGACAATGTGTAATATTTACAAGTAAAAGATTACTGAATAAAGAATCCACTAAACAAATAAATCAATCTGAAAACTGCATTCGCTATCGATCACCCAACGATCAATAATCTTCCCGCCAGGGTAAATCGCCGACACGTCTGAATTGCCAAGAAAGCTCAATGTATTTCTTAACGTGCATCGAGGTACACCTTATCCGAGCTTTCGGGAAGGTTATGGAATAACCAGAGAACATTCATGCTTTCTGGAAGGCTCGGACGAACTGAAAGGCAACTGACACCCGAAACCTGGCAGCCCATGGAGGGGTGGGTGTGTATGCGTGGTCGCTGTAACACGAGGAGCCGAGACCAAACGAGTTTTTGTGAAGTGTTTGGCAATATCTGCTGTCGTGTGCTCTTAAGTATCTCCATTGTGTTGTGTTACGTAATTGGAAGTAGAGCGTATCCTAAATTTTCCCAAATCAGAATCCTAAAAGATTACCTCATCCCTTCAATACCCAGTGCTCCGTGACCTAAAGTAAATATGTCACACATGGATAAGAGTCTGTAGTCTGTATTATGACATCGTTTCTGTCGAAGTTTGGGTCTTATGATGACCTCCGGATTTCTTAACTGATACAGTTCAAGACGTGTGATTCATTTCATTCCAAAAGTCAACAACTCAGACATGAACACGAAACGTTCGTTACAGGTCACCTGATCGGAAATCAACAAAATTATGATGTATTTCCTTCTCCGTTTTATTTCTCTTGTGTTTTACGCACAGTATATAAATTGGTTTCGCTAGAAATTAGATGTTTCAAACATTTCAAAGATCACACATGATTATTTATTTATATCAACAGTATGTTATTTTAAAATGTCTTTTCATTTCTCTATCTTTTTACAGTTTTTACTATTACTCATAAACGAGCACCTTAAAATATCACAAAAAATGTAATATGTATTCTCTCACTAACCGTTAAAGACAAAAAATGTTTAAAAACGGTAGAAATTATTACGCTACGCCTAAAGAACGCTAATTGATTTTTTTTAAATTTTGGGGTTCATTGAAAACCATAGAAATCACTGCAAGCGTGCCCCATAGAGCAGCTGGTGCCGGGGCTTGCAGCTCAATCCAATGATGGAAATATAATGTCCAACATTCAGAACACCAATATTTAATAAAACGTCAGCATTTCATGCAAATTACTTACAGCTAAGTTTAATAAAAGTCTATATTCAAACTTACATAACTTTATGTGTAGATTCCTTCTCAGGTAAGCTCACCTCCCGCGCACATGGTTCTCACTCTGATTTCCAGTGGACCCTCGAGGGCTTATGTTAATTCTGCAATGAGACAATTACCGGTAATAGAATTCATACATATGTGCTCCATCTATTTGCAACAAATACGTTTGTTTGGACACGCTTTACACTACTTCATTTCATGATCTTAGTTGTTATTATTACTGTTAGTAGTGGCGAAGAAAAAAAAAATTCGAAACCTCACTTTCCTGGTATATATTGCAAAAATTAAAAATCTTCCATATTCACTCCTATTCACAACAACGCTCACAGAATAACTGCCGGTGCTGCAGGGAAAAATGTTGCATACACCCTGTATGGAAGAGGAAGATGACGAGAGATTTTCTTTCAATACGGCTAACGTTACATGTACGACTATTCAAATATACATTTTGAATCAACAAATTTAACTTCAAATGAAAACGAATTTCCCAAACATTTTACATAATGCATTCAGTACTGTCAAGAATTGACTGAACTGGTGTACTTTAGATTATAAGTGAAATTCATAAAATTGAGTTGCAACTACTTTCAAAAGAAGACAGAAAGTTAGTATTCACCTCACGCCGCACCGGCGCCTGCCCGCTCTGTCGTGTAAGCTGTGGTGCGAAAACAACAGGGTCAAAACATAGGGATCCGCGACTAAAGAGTAAAGACACTAAAAGAGATTAACAGCGTGACGTGGTGCACTGCCTGGGAGCACACGACAAGCCGGAGCGACCGCTCGACAGACACTCTTTGATTTCGGAACGATTTCATGTACATCGACATTTCTGGAATAGCTTGAATATTGAATGTCAATATGTGGAAAATGAAAATTCTTAATATATACGATTTTTTCGATTATCTGGAATAATATGCCGTGACTGTGCAACCAAAGCACGAACCATCCCTGATACCTCAAAGACAAATGGCTAGGCCCTGGTATGGAGTTGTGTTAACCTCATCACCTTGTATTTCGTAAAATTTCAGCCCGGAAGTTTGCAAGGAGTTGATTATAATGTTTCGTATGTAGAATACCCAGCTAGATAATTGGTGTGCTATGGCCTTAGTATTTAGTAAAGTTCATATCTTTTGTTTCGTAGAGGTTAAGAGGGATAGTGATGAGTAGTTAATTATTTAGTTTATGTGTAGAATTCTCAAGGAAAAAGACGCTTAGGTTGTATTCATTTCAACTTCTATTTCGTAGTGTCAGATGGGGAGATGTGTAATGAACAGCCGGTTATTATATTTCCTGCCTCGAATGACTAACGAGGTAATCACAGCTATTTCTAGAGTAAAGTAACCAAAGATATTGTGGGTGAGCTCTTACTCTGGTATTTAGTGTAGTTCACCTCCAGATCATCTTTTTAGTAGAGTTGTAAGCGTGAGAATGTGTGATGAACAGCTGATTATTTTACTTCTCGCTTACAACGGCCAACGACGCCGTCAGTTGGCTCATGCTCTCATATGTAGTGGAGTTCATCTCCATACCGTTCATTAGCAGCGTTGTAAGCGGGAGGATCTGCGATGGGCAGCTGATTTCTCGCGAACAGCGCAGTCCCGCTGGCTCGGCCCGCGGAGTCCACGTGCCGTCGCGACGCAAGGTCGAATTTGGGCGGCGGGGGCGGGGGCGGCGAGAGTAAACAGAATGTCGCGCGGGAGGCCTTGACCGAGTCCCCCGATCGGCCGGTGGCGCTCCACGCGGCCGCGGGCGAAAACGCTCCGTCTCGCCTCGTGTGCCGGGGAGGGAAGACGTCCCGCTGGGACGCCATTCGCCCACGAGCCGCGTTGTGTGGATAAAGGCCGAAATGAAGCGAATGTTGGATGTGGTGTGCGAATGTGAGAAATAAGAGGAATAGAATTTGTAAAATCATTTTCAAGAAATAGGTATTTCCGAAACCGAAACAAGAATCGGGAAAATCGGTTCAAGTCAGTAGAAGCCTCAAAGGAATGATTTGAAGAAAACAAACAAAAAGCAAGTATTTTAAAAACGGTAGAATATTCCTGTTCTATGATTTAAATTTCTCGTCCCTTGGTGAGTCAGGAGAGGAAAAAGTTTTATCCAATTGGGAGCTTCAATTTTGAAATTGAATTTCTCGATTGGTTAGCAGTTCTCACATTACAAAACCTTCAAGGACCAAACAATTGAAATCGGACTAAAAAGTATTAATTTGTTGAACGTTAGGCACCCAGAAAGCTGATGTGTGGAAATAATAAATAAATTTTAAAAAAAGTTGCACAACTTTGTGCTGAGCGACCTCTAGCAATCGCAGTCAAGAGCAAAGCGCTGTCAAAGCCCCGTCCACGCCTTCGATTCACTTTTGGATGCTTTTTCCTTGTACATGGGTGGAGACGGAATTACGAAACTACGGCGCGAAACAAGTTCCTAATCTAACATCCACTTGCGATGTATACAGGCGGGGACTGTAATGCCCTTCACAAAAGAAATACTTATTCTTCTGCACTTCATGGATTAGGCTTGAGCCTGTGCCGTCTTCAGAAGTTTTCCTTCCATCGTTTCTTTGGTTCTGCCCACGTCTTCCATGTGGTTGATAGAGTAAAGCTAATATATAGGTAGTCTTGTGTTATCAGCGTTTGCGTGTGTTGACACCAATTGTTTCGGTATTTAGTTATTTTGCTTCCAATTCATTCAGCATGTAATTTTCCCCTAATATTCTCGTTACGAATATGATGATCTTGCGTGTAGCCTAGCGTTCTTCTCGAAAACTTAATTTCAGTGGCCTGTATTACCCAACCCACTCTGCCATTCAGAAGAATTGGAAGAGCCATAGCCTTATAAAATGTTATTCTTGTATCTTGCCTTGTCTTATTTTTCAATGCATTATGTACAGTACCACAAATTCTTTGGAATTTTGACAATTTAACGTAGATGTCTGTAATGGTATCGCCATCGACTTTACAACCTGAAACTAGCTCTAAAATTATTTTATCAAAAATAACTTTTGATCGTATAAGTTGTTTTCTCCAATATGCTATCACATTTTTTCTTTCGATATTTCAACATCGTATTTTTTTACATAAATGATTTAAGAGAAATAACGCGTACTGTAAATCATCTCCTGTTTCCTGGTATAAAAAAGTGTCATCTGCGCAGAGTAAAATATTAAGAAATAGTAAGTAAGCATACAGGAAAATGGTAAGGAAAACCATTTAGGCCTCGTGTTACTTGGCGAGGCTCAGGCCATCTTCCGCCTGATCACGCAATTCCGCTTCGCTCCTGTTGCCATTCAGTAGTGAAAGGCATCCGATCACCCGATCGCATCACCCGATTGCATCACCCGATCGCATCGCCCGAGCGCGGAAACAGGCGATTCGAATTCGGCCCAGTAGATTCTTTTAGGCTGAAGGATCTTTCAAATGCAGAAAATCTACAACATGGGACAGCCGACTTTACTTCCCATCGAAAGGAAGGCGTACGAAGAATTGTTTCATCCTACACAGCTTTAATCGGATTTGAACTTACGTGTGTCAGTCATATTCGATAACGCTACACCATCAAAGCCGCCTTTCACGCAAACTTTTTTTTAAAGGTAGGGTACGAAAACGTTATTTGAATGCTCTGTGTCAGAAAGACTATATTTGCCAAAAGAATTAATTAATGGAGATTTTTTTGTTTTATTGAACTTATTTATTCATTTTTATTTATTTATTCAATTTACTAATTCAATTGAAAGATTGTGTTTCACGTTCTACTAATTTCTATTCTTATTCATAATCGTGCGCTACGTAAAGGAATCGATTTGCCACCGAGAGAACATGAGCCACGATAATTGTTTATGGCAGTGTTGAAGTAACTAAATTCCTCACTAACACACCACAAAGCTAAAGACAACGTAGTCAAATACTCAAACACTATTTATGTCCAAACAAAGGGCCATTCAGCTATTGCTCAATGGATCCTGGGAAACCGAACGAAAAACGGGACGAAATGGGGGGTCATTAACCCGGAAGCTGAGGTACTATAATTGTAGGTGTTAATTTCGCTCACATTTTTACCCCAGTATCAGAACTACAACAATAGTAGATAGGAATTGAATATTATAAGAATTAACAAAAGTATATGTAAATAGACAAAACTGACGAAATTTCCACGTAGAGATCTCGTGAATTCAAGTCAATTCGAAGTATGGAATGCGCCTTCTGCAGATCCTGTAAAGACGTCCAGGCACTAGGAGTAGAAGTGAAAGTTGTGGAATGGAGGCGAAGAGCCACCCCGAGAGGCCCTAGGACGAGGAAGCGCGGCTTCACCACCTCCCACGCCCTGGCCTCGCCTCGCCTCGCCTCGCCTCGCCTCGCCTCGCCTCGCCTCGCCTCGCCTCGCCTCGCCGCCAACAAAACACGGCGGCGCGTGCACGCCCAGGGCCACGCACCGCGCCAAAGGCTGGCCCGAAATACGCCCCCCCCGCCTGTCCTCTCCCTCTCCGGCTTTTCCCAACCCCTCCCACTCCCTTATCTTCTACCACTGCGTTTTCTTTCTCGCCTCCTTCCGTCCACCCAGGCCTTTCTCATCCCATCCTATCCATCCCGCCCTCTCACATCCCGTTTTCTCTCATCTCGTCCTCTCCCGCCTGCTTCTCGAAACCCGCCCCCTCTCCTGTCGACCTCCTCCATTCTCTCATCTACTATCCCATCGAGTTTTCTATCCCGTCCTCTTTCACCCAGTTTTCATCCACTCTGTTTTTTCTCAATCCGTCATCGCCTATCCCCGTCCTCCCCCAACCCGTCTTCTCTCATTCCGTCCTTTTTCACTCTTCTCGCACCCTGTCCTCCTCCGGGCCACCATTATCCATCCCGTCTTCTACTAGCCCATCCTCTCCCAACACGTTTTCCATTCAGTTCTCTTCCATCCACTTTCCATTCACCACATCCTCTCTATTCCCGTCTTATTCCATCCGTCCTCTCCCGTCCTCCTCTTTCCCTCTCGGTCCTCAACTATCCCGTCGAATGGTTTTTGATACAGTTTCAGCCCGACCAGCTGGCAGTTGGCTTGAGTTGGAGGTGAAAAGAGAGGGAAAGTTTTTACACTGGAAATCCCCTCCTGGATCCGGGAATTAAAGGTCACGAGACCGAACTGAAAACGCAGAAAGGCATCCTAGCAGTTCATGTAACCTCTTTAAGATACATCTGGGAAATACCAGCAAAGATTCCTTGACGCCCTTACCCTCTCGATTAAATATTCAAAATTATTGTTCTCAAATGTTATTCATCACCATAAAAAATCATGGAGAATTGTTCCATTATTTTTGCAACGAATACATAGTAAACCGAAGACATGTTAAAAAACTAGTAAATTAATGGCAACCATTAAAATATCTTCTATATTTGAAGAAAAATTCTCATTGAATTGTCTTATTTGCAATTTTTAAAATATAAAATTGACAATTTCTTAGCGTTCGAATAATTGTTCAACAAATATCAGTATAGAACATTTATTTTCCAGTTTTCTAGTGCCAACAGAACAAGAGATCTTGAAGTTTCCATGTTCTGATTGTCAGAATAAAATGGCAACATAAAAGTCCATACGTCAGTCTCTGAATAACTTATCAAGTGTAAAGATTCAAATAGTAGTTCAAAATATTGCGTTTCCTTAACAATCATACAGTTAATAACGTGATGGCAAAATCCATTATTTTGCTTTAACAATGGTCATGTCTCTAACAGTCCATCCCTCTGATGGTCACTACACCAATAGGTCCATCGTCCATCAGTCGGTCTGTCAGTCTATCCGTGCATTAGTCAGCGCCGTCTGTCGTTCCGTCAAGCAATCCGTCCCTCCGTCAAGTGGTTTCTTCCTCCGTCAGGCCGTCTCTTCCTCCGTCAGGCCGTCTCTTCCTCCGTCAGGCCGTCTCTTCCTCCGTCAGGCCGTCTGCTGCTCCGTCAGGCCGTCTGATCTCTCCGTCAGGCCGTCTCCGTCCGTTGCTCCTCAGGCCGTCTGTTGCTCCGGCAGGCGTTCTGTATGCTCCGTCAGGCCGTCTGTTGCTCGGTCAGCCGTCTTTGCCTAGGCCGTCTGATTGCTTCCGTCAGGCCGTCTTTGCTGCAACCGGTCTATGGCAGCGTCTGTTGTCCGTCAGGCCGTCTGTTGCTCCGTCCAGGGCGCTCGTGCTCGTTCCCGTCTGCTCGGTCAAGGCCGTCTGTTGCTCCGTCAGGACGTATGTTGCTCCGTCAGGCTCGTTCTGTTCCTCCGTCATGCCGTCTGTTGCTCCGTCGGCGTCTGTTCTCCGTCCAAAGCGCGTCTGTATTGCTGCCGTCAGCCGTCTGTTGCTCCGTCAGCCGTCTTTCCTCCGTTCAGACCGTCCTTTTGCTCCGATTAGGCCGGTCTGTTGCTCCGTTCAGCCATCTGTTGCCCGTAAAGGCGTCTGTTGCTTCCGTCAGGCCGTCTGTTGCTGCTCCGGTCAGCCCGTCTGTTGCTACGATCAACGCCGTCTGATTGCCCCGTCAGGCCGTCTGTTGCTCCGTCAGGCCGTCTGTTGTCTCGTTTAGGCCGTCTGTTGGCTCCATCAGGCCGTCTGTTGCTCCGTCAAGGCAGTCTGTTGTTCCGTCAGGCCGTCGTTCCTTCGTCAAACCATTCTGTTGCTCTTGCCTGTTCTAGAGGCCGTCTGGTTGCTTACGTCAGGTCCGTCTGTTGCTCCGGTCAGGCCGTCTGTTGCCTAGTCAGGCCGTCTGTTGCCTCCGGTCGATTCCGCTCAGGCGTCCTGCTGCTCCGGTCAGACCGTCTGTTCCTCCGTCAGGCGTCTGTTGCTGCGTTCAGGCCGTCTGTTGCTCCCGTCAGGCCGGGTCTGTACCGTCAGCCGTCTGTTGCTCCGTCAGGCCGTCTGTTGCTCCGTCAGGCCGTCTGTTGCTCCGTCAGGCCGCGTCTGTGGCTCTTCGTCCAGGCGACGTTGCTCCGTCAAACCGTCTGTTTGCTTCGTCAGGGGTCGTCTGTTGCTACCGTCAGGCCGTCTGTTGCTCGTAGGCCGTCTGTTTTGCGCCGTCAGGGTCTGTATCCGTCAGGAGCCCGTACTGTTCCTACCGTCACGACGTCTGTTGCTCCGTTAGGCCCGGGTCTTTCCCCGTCACCGACCCGTCTGTTGCTCCGTTAGTCGTCTGTTGCTCCGTCAAGGCCGTCTGTGGTTGTGTCCGTCAGGCCTGTCTGTTCCCTCCGTCAGACCGTCTGTTCCTCCGTCAGACCGTCTGTTGCAGGCTCCGTTAGGCCGTCTGTTGCTGACCGTCATGCGCCCGTCTGTTAGCTGCTCCGTCAGGACGTATGTTGCTGATGCGGTGACCTTGAGCGCGACGGCTCAGGCCGTCTGTTCCCCGTCAGGCCGATCTGTTCCTTCCATGTCGTAGGCCGTCTAGTTCCTTACCACACACTGCAGGCCGTCTGTCTCCCGTCCGTGAAGACCGGTCTGGTTGCTATCCGTACAGGCCGTCTGTTGTTCGTCAGGATAAAACCACGTCAGTGTCTCTCCGTCAGGAGCCTCTGTTGCTCCGTTGGGCCGTCTGTTGTTCCGTCAGGCCGTCTTGTTCCTCCCCGTCAGACCGTCTGTTGCTGGGCTTCCTAGGGGCTCCCGTCTGTTGCTGCCGTCAGCCCGTCTGTTGCCGCGAAGGCCGATCTGTTGTTCCCGTCAGCCGTCTTTGCTCCGTCGCCCGTCTGTGCTCCGTCAACGCCGTCTGTTTGCTCCGTCAGGGCGTCTGGTTGCTCCGTTAGGCCGTCTTTGCTCCCGTCAGGCCCGTCTGTTGCTTCTTAGGCGTCTGTTGCTCCGTGCAAAGCGCCGTTCTGTTGCTCCGTCAGGTCCGTCTGTTGTTCGTCAGCGTCTGTTCTCCGTCAGCAACGCTCTTTTGGCTCCCGTCCAGGACCGTCTTATCGCTTACGTTCAGGCCGTCTCTTGCCACGTACCGTCAGGCCCATACCGTTGTTCTCCGTCAGCGCCGTCTGCTTGCTCCGTTCACGACCGTCTGTTGCTCCCGTCAGCCGTCTGTTGCTCGTAGGCCGTTTGCTCCGTCAGGCCTTCTGTTGACTCCGTTACAGGCCGTCTGTTGCTGTCAGGTCCGGTGCTCACGTCTTCTCGTCGTAGTGTCTCCGTCAGGGCCGTCCTGTTCCTCCGTCAAGCACCCGAGCGTCTGTTGCTTCGTCAGGCCGTCTGGTTGCCTCGTCAGGCCGTCTGTTGCTCCGTCAGGCCGTCTGTTCCTTTGTCAAGGCCGTTGTTTACCTTAGGCTTCAGGCATCGCGTCTGTTGCGTCCGTCAGGCCGTCTTGCTGCCCCGTCAGAGCCGTCTGTTCCCCGTCAGGCCGTTGTATCCGTTCAGGCCGTCTGTCTGCTCCGCTCTGTTCTGAGCCGTCTGTCTTATCGTCATGCTCCGTCAGGCCGTCTGCTTGCCCGTCAGCGGTTAGCCGTCTTGCTTCGTCGACCCTTTGCCGTCCAACGTCAGTGCTTCTCACGTCTGTTGCTCCGTCAGGCCGTTCTGTTGCTCCTCAGGCCGTCTTTGTACCGTCAAGCCGTCTGTTCCTCGTCAGCCCGTCGCTGTGTCTTCCGTCAGGCCGTCTGTTGCCTCCTGTCAGGCGTCTGTTGTCCGATCAGCCGTCTTTGCCTTCAGCGTTTCGTGGCTTGTCAGGCCGTCTGGTGCTCCGTCCAGGCCGTCTGTTGCTCGTCAAGGTCGTCTGTGCTCCGTCAGGCCGTCTGTTGTCCGCCGTCAGCGTCTGTTGGCCGTCAGCCCGACTTGTGTGCCCCCGTCAGACGTCTGTTGCTGCTTCCGTCAGGCCGTCTTTTCTTCCAGGCCGTCTGTCAGGCCGTCTGTTCTTCCGTCAGGCCGTCTGTTCCTCCGTCAGGCCGTCTGTTCCTCCGATCAGGCCGTCTGTTCCTTCGTCAGGCCGTCTGTTCCTGTCCGTCAGGCCGTCTGTTCGCTCCGTCAAGGCCCGTCTGTTGTTCCGTCAGGCCGTCTGTTCCTTCCGTCAGCCGTGTTGCTCCGTGGCCCGTCTGTTCTGCTCCGTCAGGAGGCCGGTCTGTTGCCGCCCTCCGTCAGGCCGTTGTTCCTCCTCAGACCGTCTGTTGTCCGTCAGGCTCGTCTGTTCACCTGTTAGCCGCGTCTGTTGCTCCGTCAGGTCCGCTCTGATTGTCCCGTCCAAGGCCGTCTGTTGCTTAGGCTCGTTGCTCCCAAGGCCGTCTGTTTGTCATGGTCTGTGCTCCGTAGGCCGTCTGTTGCTGCCGTCAGGCCGTTGGCTTGTCTAGTTGCTCCGTCAGGCCCGTCTGTTGCTCTCGTCAGGCGTCTGTTGCTCCTCCAGGCCGTTCTGTTGCTTCTCGTTAGGCGTCTGTTGCTTCCGTCAGGCCGTCTGTTGCTGCCGTCAGGCGTATGTTGCTCCGTCAGGCCGTCTGTTGCTTCCGTCCAGGGCCGTCTGTTTGCTCCGTCAGGCCGTCTGTTTCTCCGGTCAGGCCGTCTGTCCTTCTCGTCAGTTGTCTCCGTCCAAGGCCGTCTGTTCCTCGTCAGGCCGGTCTTTCCTCCGTCAGCCGTCTGTTGCTCCAGTCAGGCCGTCTGTTCCTTGGCCGTCCAGTGCCGTCCTGTTCCTTCGATCAGGCCGTCTGTTCCTCCGTACAGCCGTCTGTTGCTCAAAGGTCTGTCTTCGTCAGGCCGTCTGGTTCCTACCGCAGGGCCGTCCTGTTGCTCCCGTCCAGGCAAGCCGTCTGTTCCGTCCGTCAGGCGCCGTCTGTTTGCTCCGTCAAGGCCTTGTGCCGTACCTGTTGTCGTTCAGGTTGGCCCCTAGGGCCCGTCTGTTGCTCCGTCAGGCCGTCTGTTTTGCCCCCGTCTAGGCCGTCTGTTGCTCCGTCAGGTTTTCTGTTGTCCGTCGGTCCGTCTGAAGCCCTGGGTCTGTCCCCTCCGTCAGGTCCGTCTGTTGTCTCCGTCAGAGCACTTTTCTTCCGTCAGATCTTTTCTTCAGCCGTCTGTGTCTTCCGTCAGGCCGTCCTGTTCTCCGTCAGGCCGTCTGTCCTCGAAAGGTCGTCTTCAAGGCCGTCTGTTGCTCCCGTCAGGCCCGTCTGCTTTTGCCTTCGTCAGGCCGTCTGTTTGCTCGTCAGGCCGTCTGTTAGCTCCGATCAAAGGCCGTCCTGTTGCTACGGTCAGGCCGTCTGTTTTTCCGTCAGGCCATCTGTTCCTCCTCAGGCCGTCTGTTGCTTTTCCCGTCAGGACCGTATGTTGCTGCCGTCAGGCCGTCTGTTCCTCCGTCAGGCCGTCGGTGTTCCTGCCGTCAGGCCGTTCCTGTTCCTCCTCAAGCCGTCTGTTGCTCCCGTTCAGGCCGTCTGTTGTGTCCGTCAGGCCGTCTGTTGCTCCGGTCAGCCCCGGTCTGTTGCTCCGTCAGGCCGGTGCGGTGGCTCCGTCAGGCCGTCTGTGCTCCGTCAAGGGCCGTCATGTTCTTGCCGTCAAGGCCGTCTGTTCCTCCGTCCAGGCCGGTCTGTTTACTTCCGCTCAGGCGTCTGTTGCTCCGGTCACTAGCCGTCTGTTGCTTCTCAGGCCGCTGTTGCTAACCGTC
Source organism: Gryllus bimaculatus (assembly GCA_017312745.1). Taxonomy (NCBI): domain Eukaryota; kingdom Metazoa; phylum Arthropoda; class Insecta; order Orthoptera; family Gryllidae; genus Gryllus; species Gryllus bimaculatus. The sequence continues at coordinate 19,096,068 of BOPP01000007.1, read as the reverse complement.
AGGCCGTTCTGTTCTCCGTCCGGCCCCGGTCTGTTCTTCCGTCAGGCCGTCTGTGCTCCATGTCAGGCCCGTTTGTTGCTTCCGTCCAGGCGCGTCTGTTTCTGTCGTCAGGCCGTTCTGTTTGCTCCGTTCAGGCCGTCTGTTTGCTTGCCGTCGAGGTGTCTGTTCCTCCGTCAGGCCGTCTGATCCTCCGTTAGGTCGCCTGTTCCTCCGTCAGGCAGTCTGTCAGGTGGTTTGTCCCTCCGTCACGCGATCTGTCCCTCCGGCAGGTGGTCTGTTTCTCCGTCACGCGATCCCGTCCCTCCGGCAGGCCTTCTGTCCCTTTGTGACGCGTTCTATCCCTCCGTCTGGCGGACTGTGAGCCAGTAAGTCTTTCTCTCCGTTCTTCGTTTCGTCTGTAGGTCTGTCCGCATGTCTGTCAGTCTATTCATCCCTCTGTCTTTCCGGAATTCTGTTTCCTTTTCCAAGTTATCTCGGGAACGGCTAAATGGATTCCGATGGGGTTCTTTGCATGCTTCATCATTGTGGACGGCGTAGTTTAGGCTATTGTTGTTTTTTTAATTATAAATTTCTTCTGAAAAATTCGGCATTACGAGGTGAATCGTTGCGGACAGGACAGTCCAGATGAGGCAGGGCGGAGCCGTGCGAAGAAGGATTAAGATGTAATGAGGGAGTTTTGGGGCCGGGGGGGGGGGATTGCGAGCGGCCGGAATTTTGCAGGCCACAGTGGGGCAGTACTACTATTAGTTCAACCATTAATTTCCTCAACTTTAAGTACATTTAATTAGGTTGTAATATGTTTTAAAATTCATTTGGTTCCAAAGTTTTGGAGAGAACCTAACGCCCACTCCCAATTCGGCTACTCCATTGTAGGACTCTCTAGAGCCCAGCTCTTCGTTTACATAGTTGTTTGTGAAACTGGTTCAAGAAAGCACGTGTTTAAAGACGTATTCAGTTTGTGGAAGAAGTCAAATATTATGTTTTGCTGTTGATTTTGTTTTTAGACAGCTTTACAACAAGAATGAGACAAGTAACTGGTTGCAAACAAAATGTAACATCGCTTTTTTCAGGAAGACATACGTAGAAGACAGATAAATTCCGTTTGGTATCTTCGCTGACATCGTAAATCATAGGCACATTGCCTGCCGCTGTGCTTTTCAGCGCTATCGCCTAATGTTTTGCCGCATCCTGTATTTATCAGTAATATTCACTATAATGATAGCAAAACATGAACTTTCGAATGTCGTAAATTTTCATTTCCTCGAACAAGTAAATACGTATCTTCTGTGAATATAAACAATCGCATTCTAGGCAACGTAAGGGAAATTTTTATCAACTGTTTACTTTTGCATCAGATTTGTCTCTGTGTTCAATTAAGTGGAACGAGTGATTGATATGCGTATATCTATTGCCACACCTTCTTCCTAGTTGCTACCAATCGGGCCGTAAAACACATTTTTCACATTTTCCCAATTTTTCGCCGCCTAGTAGTAGAATTCAAATGATACTTTACGAATATTGTGGAAGAGTAAAACAGGGTCCTATATGTAAATTTTCAACGAAAATTGTAGAGTCATTCTTGAGAAAAAGTTCCCTGAGCGTTTACGGAAATGCACAATTTTGAGCATATTTGAACCAAAAGAGATATATCATATTGGCGTATAATAAATTATTGCACTAAAGGATAGCTTCATTCATCCAATTAATGCCTGTGCAAATGTGCAACGCACAACAATTATTTTTCGATCTCGCTTTTGAGTTTGAGCGTCAAGTTTCCGCTTTCGATATGGTAACCACTACCATTTCCATCACTGCCGCCGTCTGTTCCCGTATGAGTTAGCAGAATTATTCTTCATTCTGCTCATTGAACTTGAGAATTAGAATGCATGAATTTTGATGAAGTTGAGCAAGAATTTTATGGATACCTTTGAAGGGTTGGGGGATATATGTATAAATGTGATTCCCTGCTAAAATTTAGTTATAAAGCAAAATGTAACTATAGAACGAACTATGAGGAACCGTTTATCAGAATTTACTCTATTTTTTCTGTTACACGCCGAAATTTAATACTATTTACAGCGACACAAATTTTAAGGGTGCCAAAATCTGGCCAAGGACTATCTGATAAGTCCTTAATTTGAATTTTCTGGGTTTCATTTACGCAAACTTGTAATGAACATAAGTTATGATTTATGTTGGTGCATATGTTTATAAGAAAAATGTAACTGTCAGATCCTACAATTTTAATGAAAATACTTGGTATTACGTTTAAATTATTGGTGATTTATCACCGGCAATCAACTGTGTACTTTTAGTTTAATGAAAAACATGCTGGGCAGTGTTTTGTTGTATTAAAAAATAAATACAAATACCATTAACCCAAATAAATATAAAGGAATAAAAAATTCATTAATTCCTTGCTTGGTACTTTTTAAAAGCTATTTGAACAACATATGTATAAAATATATGTATCCGTCTTAAAAGAAGTTTAATAACATCGATGACTTGGTCGATGTATTATTAACATCGATGGTTGAATTTTGAAAATCAATGTTTACTAAAATTGTTGTTTCGTTACTGATGTCGCATCACTAGTACGAGTGTAGATAACGTGGTTAGGCGGAAGAGCGGTCTGATTGTCCGAGTCACGTCACATACATTAAGTCACTTTTTTCCGTCGCGAATTGGCCTTTCTATAGACCACGCGAAGGTGCGGTTATACCCACCAAGGCCCAGTCATATTTTTTCCTGGGGGTGTGCAGGTGAAACATTATTAGGGGGGGATTAGCATTTCTGCTGAGTCCATTTCTACGCCCCACGGCACACATACAAACGCAAATACATCCAAGCCCGAGGGGGGACAATATCAAATATTAAAGATAGCACTCTAGGACACACTATCCAATAGATATGATCTGCTATGAAAAAGTGTTTCTTGCCAAAAACACTTTTTTGTAAACTAAATTAATTTAAAAGTAAGATTTTAAATAGCTCTGCCGTGAAAGATAAGTGAACGCATTGTGTCAGCTATCTTTGGGAGCTTTCTATGAGGAAAACTGTTTACCAGGAAAACTCCTTTGTAAAAAGACATCTCCTTTCAAGAAGGGGTCGCGAGGGGAAGAGGGGAGACGTTTCAAAGGCGGCCGAGCAAGGGGGTGCGTGAACCCTCCCTTCGCGGCTTCTGGGAAGGTCAGGCTTCGTATGGCGCTTCTGGGAAGGTTTGTAGTACTTTGAAGGAACCTTCGATGCTATTCATGCGCTTCTGTCGCGGCGTGGGCAAGCGGCCTTGGATAAGAGAACTAATGTATAATCTACCTATAGTGCATCTTCGTTCCCTCCCGTCGTCCCCTTCTCGCCCCGGGTGGCGAGGAGAAGGGGGGTTGATGATTGTTATTTTCGGCCACGTCAACAGAATTAGTTATTAGTTGCGTTAGTGTAGTCACTGTTTTGTCCCTAGGGATGGCGGTGTTCCTCGGCGTGGTGAGATCCGACGTCGACCTACACGCCATCTTGCAGGGATCTCACCCTCAAGGTATCTCCGCCGGTGGGGCGCCGCCCCAGCCGGGACAGTTCTGAGCACCCGACTAGTCCCCCGATATGGAAGTTAAGTTCACGTAAGGGGACAGGATAACAGAAGGAAGAGCAAGGAAATATCGCACATGGTCCGTTTGTAAGAGTACTACTCTGGCATTCACCTAGTAGCGATCGAAGAAATCACTGAAAACTATCATCACAGCAGCCGGCTGCTTCTGCAAATCGCGGATCAATCCTACCTAGCCTTGTAGCTCGGGCCGAAATTTCTCCACCATCGGGTCTTGAATCCTAAAACCCTCAGGTAAGAGAGAGACTGCAGTCAGCTGCAGGCTAAATACAGACGATGCAACGGAGCGGGCCGGAGCTTTTTTATTATTATAAACATTTTCCGGTTTTACAAAATTCAGTTCCCTGAGGTAGCTCACGGCCGGTTTCTTGATTGTCGCCTAGACGCCGCTCTGGTCCTTGAATATTTAGTCAAAGAGAGCGTAATAACAAAATAATAATAATAATAATAATAATAATAATAATAATAAAATTGAAATGCATATAGCAAAAAGCGGGAAATTCTCTTAAGCGAATGTTCGATTCAACATATCCTATGAAGTATCCGGCGTCACGCAAAACCGGTTACGCTAAGGATGAGACTATACACTTTAAGAAACATTTCTAGAGTCACATTCCGAACAGCGCAATGATCTCCCTGACCGCGTAATCCACTCCCACACCGCCTGCCTCCGCGAGTGGGAGTGTAACATCGAATTAGCAGCGTCTCGAATGGCTCGTGCTGCAAGCACAATGACAAAGCTTCGTGGAAACAATGGGTTCATTGTTCGGCGAAGTAGGTGACACGCAGTGTGTACGAACACTTCAGCAGCCCCACTGCGCGTCGGTAGAACTCGCTTCGCTGCCTTTGGCGACGTTCTTTGGCCGTTCTGATATCCGATTTCTTCTAAAGCCATCTCGGTTTTTGTACGCGCTAGTTGTCGTAAAATTATGTTTAGGAAGACTTGTTTTGTCGAAAGACTGTGCTAGTTGTATATGAGCTCGGTTTTCTTACTCTTAGGCACCGTACTACGAGTTTATTGTTTTTTATACAATGCTAAGCGCCGCTGTATAAGTCTATTGTTATTTATACGATGACATTTTAATAATGATGCATATTTTGAGCACAGTGTACTCTTGAGGAATTATTGCTCCTCCCCCTACTTCTTACTTTTTTCGGAAAATTCTAGCAAAAACATTCTCCAATGTTGTTATACTCTTACAATGCCAACCAAAGTCTTGATAAGATATCTACCGAATATCAAATGTATCTTATATAATTGGGACCAATAACTTATGAACTGAATGAGTAATAGAGTGCCCTAAAAACTGTAAATCACGAGAGAATGAATGTTCTCTGCTTCGTTTCCATCTCTCCTTTCGTTCTAAATAGCTTGCGCGAATATCTTGCAATTAGAATGGTACGCCGTCGTCTTAGATTTATGAGAAAACGTTGATTCATGATAACGTATGTTCGGTTGCGAGGTATTGCCATCTGCAAAACATTACAATCGTAAAAGCAAACAAGCCTACGCAGCACTCGCACATTTGACCTTCGAAGTCGCCGTAATTCCTGAGCCAAGGTGGGCAACTGCGCCTCGAGACAAAACATCGTTCACACACATTTCCTCGTTTGCATACATTGGGCACTACATTTTATTACACTCTATATACCCGTATGAATATTCCACACTACTTAAAGCATTCTTTAAACTGTGAAACTAGACTAATTCTAGAATAGAAACAGGTGGCACCAGAGGGGAACATTGCCAGCCCCCTAAAATAGCATACACTACACTTAGGGAACCAATGACGTGCCCGGAAACCAAATAATCGATCAATCTGGAACAGATCTTTGATCGGCCAGTCTCTCATCTGAGCGTTACATTATACACTCGCCTATGAGTGTGTAAACATCCTACTGTTGCACCGACTTAAGGTGGCTCAGGGCATCAACTCATGTCACTGTAATGTCCTCCTCTGTCCGTAAGGTCCTGGGGTTCCAGTACTGATGGTGGCAAGATTTTCGGCACTAGCTAGTTAGCTAGATCGCGGAATCACCCATCAACTCCAGGCGAACGCACGTCGGAGCAGTACTCTAGCAAATGGATCACGGACCGCGACCTTCCCCGTCTCTTTCTTGAGCTATCCTCACTCCTACCTTACACACACTACCCAGGAGACTAGTCGGGAGCTTAGAACTTGTGCCGGCTAGGGCGGTGACCCGCTGGTGGGTTATGCCCGGTTGGAGAAAACCCCGCAAGTCGACGGGTAGGTCGGCACTGGACTTGCAATCCAGCGGGGGAAGATCACCGCCATCTTCCGAGTAAAAACATGCACTGCCCTTACGGGACTAATGGTCGCAGCATTGACACGCCCTCAAACACCACTCAATCAATCTAACGTTGCTAAGTGTTTGTTATGAAACATCCACTTAGACCCAAGGCGATTCAATCACACACTAAAGCTAATAAGAGTTAAATTTTGTATGAAATTCAGCATTCATTATATTTCTAACCACTCTTCCTACGAAATGGAATAGCCTGATGAACTCCCCCTTCTCCCAGGAAAATCCTAAGTCCCTGTCAAAAACAGCACACGTGAATATTGAAGCTCCTGTCCTCCTCGTCACATGCTGTCAGCTGTGTCGTAAGCTATGATGCACAGAGAGTAGTAATAATGTTGTCGTAACATAAGGTTGAGAAATTGTGAATTAACCGAATAAAGTATTTGCATCGATGACCGTGACGCAAGCCGGAGAAAACAATGCACACTAATAAAACTAAGAAATTTATTTAATTTTCTTCATTTAATGGTACATGTTTTGAAACAATGGCACCTTGAAACAACACAAACCAAGGGTGACGACGCAACAAGTTAGAAAAAGTAATTTTTCTCCTATCGGATCAAGATTTATCCACTTTTTCTGAATCAAGGACTAACAAAACGAGTTTTTCTGTCGAAAAATCGCCACTTCTTGCTGCAGCATTACAAAATTTTCTCTAAACTACCTAAGTAGTATGGGAAAAAGGTAAAATATTACTACCCCATAATATCCCATATCTTACGGTTAGTATCTGCTTTGAATTTTGTTAAACTTTGTGTGCCGAGTCTAATTCGATAATAAACTATAATTAGGAGATCCTTTGTTACTTCCGCTGGTACTAATACCAAATCGTTTCAAATCTTCACTAATTACTAATCTGTTTTCCAGCCAACACTATAGTTTAAAAGCAATTAAAGAGTGAAACAGGAGGTGTACATTAGAAAGAGGAGAGAGATGAAGAGGAAAAGCAGAAAGAGGTCCCGTAGAAAAATGAAAACCGAGTAAAAGATGCCGAAGAATGAGAAGAAAAAAGGAAGATGATGATGAAGAAGAAGAAGGAAGAAACTGAAATTACAATGTTTCCAAACAGTACCAAATTGAAAAGTTCGTCGTGTGTGGAATTATTGTGACATAAATATATGCAATATGTGACAAATTTCTCTCAACCACGAGGTATACAAGGAACGGGAAGAACTGTTCAATTTATATGGTGGGATTTACAGCTTGTCAAAAAATGCTCTTTGAGATCGGTTCTAGAGATTGATACTTATTTAAATAACTTTGAACTGAATTTTATTGGAAATTGGAGAAAGGTTCTCAGTATTGAAGATTTTTATTACCGAGTTATTTATACAAAGCACATATTTTATTATCCTTATTGTACTTAAGGTTGATACGGCCCCCATCTTAATTAAAAACACGTGAAAGCGCGGCAGACGTCATTGTGCCGAGTACGTGAAATGCAACAGCGATACACTTGCACAACTCATTGGATTGATTGATTCATTGATGTTTCTGGAGCGTTAATATGATAATTAAATCCGCGAGGGCAGTGAATGTCTTAATGCAGGACGTGGCTGTACGTATCTCCCACTGGCGGCTAAAATCCGGAGCCGACCTACATTACGGCATGCGGGGATTTTCCCCTCCTAGTCTCTCTACTAGGGGAACCACTCCAGCCGGAACAACTCGAAGTTCCCGACTGACTTCAACAAAAGTGTGGTAGTGTATTGCATGTAAGTGTGTATGAGTGAGTAAAGGGAGAGAATAGGACAAGGAAGAGGAAGTTTATTAGGGTACTGCTCCCGCATTTGTCTAGTGTTGTTCGGAGAAACCACGGAAAACTACCGACCAGAGCGGCCGGCCGCTAGAATTCCCCTCAAACAGCGACAGAATTACATCTATCCATCTAGCTCTTTGAAAATTCGCCGCCGTCGGGTCTCGAACCCTAGGATCTCGGCAGTACTGGCTCGGAGCTCCCTCAGCCGACACACTCTTTGGACATTGCAGAGCTTCACTGTGCGCTCTCGGGCGAAACGTTCTGGCGGAGCGTCGTTCGAGCATTCCTTCGGCCTTACGTGGAATTGCGACTCTTATCACGAAGCGCTCCTTGTGTGGGACACGTAACGACCATGCGCGAGCCAGCGGCAGTCAAAGCCCCACAGCGACTCCAAATAATTTACGACAGAGATAAAACTGATCATTTGAAGTGGATGCCTTAGGAAACGTTTCACGGGAGTTTCTAATACTAATATTTAGTCTCTCCCTTCTTCAGGTCTGAAGTAAGGCGTATGTACCTCGCACGATGGCAGTAGCTGCTGACAATAGGACAGGAAATTTAGCAATTCAGAAAGTACTTTTCCTATTAAGATTCGTGTTTGCTTAGAAATATTGTTTTTACAGTATTAAGTGGTTTTATGTAATATTTGGATATTTTCAAAAACAAAGCAATCGTATTCTGATAAATCTTAAGTGAAAGGAAGAGAAAATTGAAATTGTTAATTTCCTTAGTAGACAATTCAAACAACAAAAAGTAAGAAAATGATATGAAGAAAGAAAATGCGAAAATTACTCGAGAAAAAAAAATACACAATTCAGCAGATTTTTCCCGTATATATCTAGTTTGTTGTTTTAGTTTACAGATTCCAACACTACATTGACAATACTATTCATCAATTCATAACGACCAGGAAAAGATCGGAACAATGTTATAGAGATAACATCGAATGTTTAGTTCAGTAACTTGTTGATTATTAATGCTCATTTTTATTTATTCAGCAACCAATTATCATGTATCAAATATCTTTGACGTCTGCGAATCCTGAGCTCCCACCAAACATACGCGTCCCTAGCGCCTCGATAACATCTGGAACCAGATGAAGGAGGCTATCAGCAGTTCAGCAGAGTGGACCGACCGCCGGCCAGACCGTGGACGTATTTGAAAGTCAACACTAACAAAAAAATCGATTCATTTCCATCATCAAAGTTCTTCGGATTGGTTGAAGTGGACTCGAGCATCATGGGGCATACATAAACATGTTGCATACAGAAGTTCAGATCAAGGTCTGCTGTGCACAAGAGAAAACAGCTTGCAAAGAAAAGGCCCCCCGGGGGCCCTTCTAGGAGACTCAAACAGCCTTTTCGCGGACGCGTTTTCCGTCTAGTGCTTTCCGCATTCAGAATTCTTGATTCGTTTCCGGGTTTCTCTTGCGAACGGACATTATGCCGGAAACAACTGGTTTGGTCTACGAGTGAGCTCGCATTAAGCAACAAGGAACAAAGGATTGAATTCGTAACGTATACTCGTATTAACATTCTAAAGTACTCCAAGTACCAAATGTTTATGTTGTGCCTACTTCCTGTAGGAGTGAAGTTGCAGAATTCTGGAATTTATCTTCGATGTTCTTGCATGATTGAAAGAGAAGTATAAGTTCACTGATGAAAGAGTCCTACAATAACAATAAATAATATACCAACAAGTCTACACTTAGTTCCATAATGAAATATGGGATCGAGTCCTGTGATTCATCAAGGCAATGTCAGATTTACCCACACAATCGAATGCAATAATAATAATAATAATAATAATAATAATAATAATAATAATAATAATCTTGCGTCCAGATCTAAGGTCGTACATGGCGAATCACTAAAACTGCGTAGAAAGACAACGAGACAATGTGCACACATCAAGGTAACAGTAAAACATCCTATATTAAAATCTTTCAGTACGCTCATAAATGCCTTTCTATGTACACAAGTATTTAGTACAGTGCGCCAGGAAAGTCTATCGGCAGTGGCACCTCATTAGTAAGAATGCTAGCACCACAAATTATCTTGGTAGCACGAACTGCAGCTTGTAACAAAAAAAACATACATTGGCTACTCACCACAATCATAATAGATGCTGGATGTGTTTTCCCCTTTACTTCTTTCCCAGTAATCTGGTTACTACCAATATAAGTGCAATTTTTAATAGGAGGCCCTGATTCGGCTCGCTATTTAAAAACTTTCTTGATGCTCTGTATAAGTCATAAAGTAAATTAAAAGGCAGAAAACGAAAGACAACATAAACGTCAGTTTTGTACATACAATCACTGTGACATTTCTCCAAAATTGTAACTAAATTTTGCGTAACGAGCGAATAACGTTAATTTTCATTCGAAAAAAAATTACTCTTAACATTAATTACAACTCTAAAACGAGTCATAAAATGTCAGCCCCAAGAAAGAAAATTAATTACATAACATATGAAAACATTTATCCTCAAAATGGCACTAAAAACTAGTTACTGATTAAACAATTCTGATTCCTGCGATATAACAAACCCAATTTTTGTCATATTGATATTTTTTATCAATGTCGCGTATGAATTATAACTTGAGTTTAATTATTTGCTGGTTGCTCAGAAAAAAATGCATTCCTTTTTAAATGTTCCTTTTCAGTGAAAAGTGCTATCTAAAATTAACACAGAAATAAGAAAGCAATAGAATTGTGTAAAATGGGTGCTTTCTTATTTCTGGGTTCATTTTTCTTTTTGAACAAATATATTCATTTCTTTTGTAATTAAGAAACAATTTACATGTTTCTGAAGTGTGTATATACTTCCGCAATGCACATTTTTTTCTAGAAATCATTTTTTCAAACCAACTTTTGAGTGCTTATATACAGAAAATATTCTTAAAATTCTCTTAAAATGTTATTTTCGAAGTTTCGGCGTTTGCTCGCTAGACACACTGTATTTACACTTCGCGATTAATTTGCCTCCATCATTTCTCAGCACCATGCACTTTTCGTACGTATATGTAGAATCACAAATCGCATCGCTGGCCATAAATTCACGTCAGGCGTACGACGTAGGGCCTCGATAAGAAAACCGCATACACCGACTAATTCCTTCGACTGACAAGTTTCACTCAGAGTACAAAATCCTTCGCGCTATTGCAAAATGGGCGAAGATAAACAAGTAAGCGTCATTCTTCCTATTACCATGAATAATAATCGTGAAGTCATGGAACGAGCCAACGTGGGCACTTGCTAATACATGAATAGTAAAATATTTTGTCATGGATTATTTGTAATATTTTGTAGGTACTGGATTTTCATTTATTATAACAGAAGTTTAATTTGTATTTCAGGAAAGTCGACCTTTTAACTTAATTGTTTTGGTACATTTGAATGAATTAATTATTTCGAATTCTTATTTAATGTGTAATTATTATCTTCTATAGATGTTTTTAAAATGATAGTTACTACCTTCATTTGTTTATATTTAATAAATCATACATCGCCATATAATTTTTAATAAATATATTATTAAATAAGATATCTCATTTAAGTTAAATCAAGTTTTTCACCGTTTATTCAGGTGTAAATAAAATTTCCAAAATTATTTAAATAAACATTATCCCAATACTTAATATAAACTGATTTCTCAAAGATCAACAATCATTGTTTGTATTTTGGACCATCAATTTCATAACAACAGGCTCTGATGGTATAGTGGTTACCATGCCGGGCTACAAGTTCGCAGGATCAAACCCGGTCGAAGTCGGGGGGATTTTTGAGGAGCCAAAAATTGACGGACGCTTGTCGGTATGTAAAACAGATCACAGGAAAGGCTCTTGGCTGATCTTGGCAAAATTACATCATTTAGAATTTTAGCATCCATCAGTGTCGATTTGAATTACTGGATAAGATTGCGGGTATTATATATGTGGTATTCAAATTAAGCTACATAATTGGCGCACTAGCGCCCCTAGAGAAAGCAATGGTAAACTACCCTACTTCAGGATAAGTCTCACAAGAAGTCGCATGGGATTTATGGAGACTAGACTATGCACTAATCAGTGTATGGCACTAAAAGAAGAATCTCATAACAGATGTTCTAACGTACGACGACTAACGAGGCCAAACAATGCCTTAACGCGAAAGTAAACTGTATTCTCAGTTCACACCAGCTTTCACTAATACAGAATGGACGTAGATACATCACAAGAGAGTGAATGTTCAATATCAGGACTTTTTGGCTAACATCTCTTTGGCTAGAATTCATGGATTGTGTTGCCAACTGATATTAAAGGTTCTCGTTAAGAGCGCAGTGATCTTATTGAAGTGTTGTGTTCGGGACTTCAGCTTTAAAAAAGATCAAGGACTTGAGCTATTTGTGGTGTGTTTATCGTAACGTCTTATGAAGTATCTCGCATCAGCTGATCTTGGGTGGCAATGTCACGTGTGACTGTGTCACCGTAAAGACTGCATCCCATTTCGGTTCCTTCAAAGTTTAAAATAAATTCAATTTAGCAAATTACGTAAGACCATGGAATTGTATTAATAAAATACGATAATGAAAAGAAATTTTATTAATGAAGCTTTATTAATAGTTTTTATTGATCATAAACTTTAATTCGTATTAACCCGCTTATTATAAGATATTTGAAAACAAATATTAGCATATCCGCCCGAACTTGGTGACCTAGAAGAAACATTATGATTCTTATTAACGATTATAACTGATTTATAAAAACACAAAATTTGAGTCAGAACGAATGTTGTCGAGAGAGTTTATTTGTAATTTGCTAATATTATAGAGGGAACGCAATGATCTTTCAGCAACACAACATTATTAGATTAAAAAGCATTATTGAATGTTGTGATACTTTTAAATTATTTTTTCGTTAAGGGCAATACAGAGGAAAGTTTATTGTATTTACTGTTTTATATTTGCTGTCTTTCTTTGTGCTTTAAGTAAAAGGATTAGTTTCTAGCATCCGCTTTGACGCGTAAAGGTTCCGATGAAACCTCCCCCGCGGTTCAGCTTTATAGCGCTCCCTCTAACATTAATACTAGCTTCAAAAGGATATATGTGACACACCAGAATGTAACATGGGTATGATACGACGGAACTGATGCTTCGTGAATGTTAAATTCCAAGGAATACGCGTAGCATAGCAACGAACTATACGCGTATAGGCGTGCCATGCTGGATGCTAGAAGGGAACTGTATTTGTATTCGTGGGTTTACACGAGGTTAGTTCTGAAATTTTTATTTTTAATTGTTATTTTAAAGGACAGAGTAGTCGCGAATAAAGGTTTCACTCGAAGCCTAGTGAGGGAAAGTCACGTCGCGATTATATAAAGCAGATGTAGGGATTTTCCGAATAGCGGACACTATAATTAGCAACAGTCGGGAAACATTTATAGTTTACACGGACAATAGTTTCATAAACGACACTATAGGATGATCCAGGAAATCCCCTTTCGGAGAAGACACTGGCATCCAACCAACGGAGAAGACACTCTGTAAGCTTATGAACTTTATCAATGCAGTCCAGTTTAACTATGTTAAATGCCATAGAAAATTTAATCAATAACGAGCTCGAAACATGTTATTATAATTGTACAAAAAATGTGAATTGTTGTATGAAAATAAAAGCTGATATTTCATTAAGTTGCCATTAATTCAGTAAGCAGTAAATTCCACACAAGTTCAAGGAATCGTGATGACTGCACAGTCACATATCCACTTACAACATGTAAGGTGACGTATGTTGTACGTCGAACACATGCAAGATTTTAAAGAAAAACAGAGCTAGCCGAACTATTGGTTATTAGAGTAATTAATTTACGAGCAAAGCAGGGCAATTCAATTAGAATAATAATAAAACGTTACAAAATATCGGCTCAACGTGGGACAAGATAATCATGAATAAGAAGCACGTTGCAAATTAGCATGCCCAACGCGGGGCCAGTTGATTAATGTAGGTTACTAATAATATTAATTAAATAATATTAATTTTCATTTTAATAAAACCTCATTTTATTTAAGTTACTTTATACAGAATGGGGGAAAATTAGTATAATTTTATATTATATTTATTTCATTGAACATGAGCATCTTCATATGCATGAAAAAATACAGAAATACAAATGGTGGGGAAGCAGGGTAATGAATGTATTAAATACAGTAATTCAAAAACAAAATCATTTCAGAATGGTGGAATAAATGAATGGCGGCATTCTCAAACAGTAATGTCGGCAAAAGAAAAAGAGTTTTGGGAAGAATTCCTCAGTCTTAAGGAGCGCTTAAAATTAATGTGACAACAACCATCACACTCTTGAAAGTAGTGCAGAAACGCCTGTCTTCGAAAATCCAGACCTTTTTCCACTGGCCACGAAATAATGAGTTGTCGTTGCTGATGACCAGATGTGGAAACTGCTTTAGCAGCGTACCGCTCCAACAGATGTGCATGCATTGTGTGATCGTTTACTTGACTCTAAATTATATAATTCTTTGATCCCGGTTTTCAGCTTGCAACAAGTTTCGCATTTCTGAGACTGCGAAACGAAACACATGTTAGAAAACGCTTTAAAACAAGATCAAGGTCTGGACTATTCGCAGAGTTTATCGCGTACTAGTATGCGGTAATCGTTTTCTGATGTTTGTGTAACACTATTATTGGAAAACGAAATGTCTGGATGTCATTTATTTGGAAAAAGACCATCACAAACAATTTGCTTTATAATAAAAAAGTAGAAAAAATCTTTACCATGTCAATTTACAATTGCATAAATTGATTATAAAATGGCTCAACATCTCAGAAATGTAGAATGCAGCAAATTCAAATAAAACGTCTCAGTCAAACAAAGGTCATGGTGACGGGAGCAGGGGTTACCAACACTTCACCTTGGAGGGACACAACTTCACAATTATGCGAAAACTACAAACATTATTTTCAAAACGTTTACGTAAAATAATGTAGTCATTAATGTAGATTGCTTTCTAGCGAATTCTCTTGTTTTAATACATAAGATGAAGGACATATTTTGAAACATTGAACTTCCTCAATTTTCGAATTTTACAATGCCAATCGTTAGAAGTCGATTGATTGAATAGGGATTTTGAGCGCGTTTGGGTTAAGATAACTAGTAGTGCATGTTTTTTATCGCGTGATGTGGCGATCTTCTCCCGCTGGATCGCGAGATCCGGCGCCGAACTAACGTCGGCCAACGAGCTCACTCCCACCAGCTCCCACCAGGCACCGCCCCAGCCGAGACAGGCTCTAAGCTCCCTACCGGTCTCCCGGCGTGTGTGGTAGAGTAGTGTACAAGGTCTGTCCCAAAAGTAAGTTGAATAAGTCCAAGAAAAAATATTTATTGAAGATAAATACACAAGCAACTAAAATTCTTCAAAGTAGCTTCCTTCCGCTTCGGAACACCTCCGCCAGCGTTTTTCCCAGTCGCTGAACGCACTCTGGAAGGCGTCGACGGAGACCTCCTTCAAGCACCTCGTCGTTGCTTCTTTGACAGCTTTCAAAGTCCCAAAATGGTGGCCCTTGAGTTCCTTCTTGATCCTCGGGAACAAAAAGAAGTTCAGTGGTG
>BOPP01000007.1:19061140-19080469 GCA_017312745.1 Gryllus bimaculatus | reverse complement strand
GTGGCTTGCTAGTGGCTTGCTTCGGCGGTGCAAGATCATTCAACTTACTTTTGGGACAGACCTTGTATGTTAGAGAAAGTGTGTGTAAGGAGTGAGAGTAGGACACGAAAAGGGAAGGAAATATCGCGCGCAGTCCTTGGCCCGTTTGTTAAGGTACTGCGTCGACATTCGTGTCGATTAGAGAAACTACAGAAAACTACCGAGCACAACAGCCGGCTGCCAGAATTCTCATCCAGAAAGCGACTAATTCGACCTAGCATTGTAGCTAGTGTGGCTGCGTGTTGAAGTATCGTGCTCCAATATCTTCTGAACAAGATTTGATAATTCAAAATTCCGAACGCGCATTTTCAACTGTCCTTTTATGGCCAGGTTTTCGGCCAGTTCGTATCTGTGCGCGCCGTCGGGCGAGGAACCCTACGAGCTCCCTGCAAGGGACACCAGGGTGACATCAACAGTTGCCCTGAGGCACGAACGCCTGCCCCGCGTACAGAGAGCGGTGGCTGGTGACCGCCGAAGCGGAGAACGTGTCTGGGCGAGAGGAACGTGCCAGAGCGGGGCGGTGGAGCAGCGCACCGTCAGCACTGCGCTTATCGCCAGGGCGTGGGGGCGCAGCTCAGGCGACTCGCGCAGCCTCTGCGCGTCAAATGGCAATGCTGCGTGCACGACAACACGTCGGATCGTGTTCAAAATTAGAGTGTGAATGTAAGTCAAAATACGAGTGCGAATGCGAGTGAGAACAGAAACAAAATAAAAGAATAAAATAGAACAAGGCAAAGAACTCCAAATTAAATTATTAAATTTAAAAAAAAGTCTAAAAACTAACAAACCTCAAAGCGAGAATGTATATAATTATAAGATAGTTTTAGTTAGTCTGTAAGTTAAAAGCCCTCCCTAACTGCAGAAGCCAAATTGGCTGCTTGAAAATAATTTATTCCGAAAATCAAATAAATTCCCGCCTCTCCAAAGTAACTGGAGAGGGAAAAAAATAGAGTTATTAGGGACTTTGTGCACCTTCAAACGTTAAAGCACTATCGATCTTCTGCGCATGAGCTGTTCAAGTTTCGCACCCCTTCAGTGCATCTGCGTATGTGCAGACGATTGATAGTGCTGTCCGTTACGGCGTGCACAAACTCACTTTTGTACACTACATCGGGCAGCAATCGACTACAATCAGGATCATCTGCGCATGCGCCTATGCACCAAAGTGATGCAAAACTTGATAGTGCTGTCGATTGCTTTAATGCTTCGTTGAGCAAAAATTACATATTAAGCCATTGATGTTAATTGGGAGCTTTTGCACGGTTTAGCATACAGCAACCGTCTGCAATGTCGATCTTCCCCGCATAAGCAGTTTGAGTCTCGCATCATCAGGGAGTTTGTGCACGCCACAGCGGACAGACTCGATCTTCAGCTCACGCGCAGTGCTGCAAAACGCGAACTGCACATGCTCAGAGGACCGATAGTGCTCTCGATTGCTTTAACGTTCGAGGGCGCACAAACTCCCTATTAGGGAGTTCTTGCACGCCGAAGCGGACAGCAGAAAACTCCCTTCTTTTGTTCATCTGCACAATATCGACAATGCAGTTCGTTGCTGTATGCTATGTTGCGCAAAAACTCCCTAATAATACGTCGACCAAAAAACATTGATGTTTTTAAACAGCGATGCTGTAAAACCTAGTTTAGAAACCTTGAAGATTAAATTTCGGCGCAACAAAATTTAATTTCACAGTGGATGTGTTTATTAATTTATACAGAAGATATCACTGAAAACAAAGTTAAATAATAATTAAGAACAAAGGATGCTCGATGAAGATAGAATAAAGAGCGATCGTTTTGTCCCCACACAAATTGACAGTGACATCAATTATTATTCAATATTTAACTTTTACAAAATTATGATTACCAGAACTTTTCAATCACAAACACACCATCGAAAGTTGGAGTATCAAACAGAAATCATCCATGTTAAAAACATAGTCTTTAATATATTGATGTTTAAAACATCGATGTTCCTAAGAAAACAGCGATGTTTTAAACCCCTTGACATGGATGTGGCATCCCTAGCGTGGACGCGCCACCGCGTGAGGTGGAGGTGGGTCAGTGCCATCCGCTACAGCGTCTCTGACCGGGTAGGCACAGCACCCGAGCCCCTACGGCGGCGAATGTTTCACACCAGCCCCATGGCTGTGCCGAATTCAACCATTGGCAGCGTTTTCTCTGCAAAATACCAGCTCTCTATGCCGGAGCAAAAAACGAGCCATGGACCCCCGCGTCATTTTTCCTTCCTCATCATTGTACCTTATTCTTCCCTCACCGACAAACACACACGCTTACGCGAAAATTTCCTACACTATACACGTGTTTGGTGATTAGAGCGTTTCTCAGCTGGCGTGGTGTTCCTTTGGGAGAAATACCTGCACAGGGAAACCCCGTAGGTTGTCGCGTAGGGCGGCGCTGAATCTCGCGATCTCACGCGAGGGACGACGACTTTCCGTTATTATTTAAAGTGCACTACACTGCCGTAGATGATGAAGCGCCTGGAAATACAAAATAATCAGACAAAGTTACCAAATAGTTTTCTGGGAGACCAGTCGAGAGCATAGAGCCTGCTCTGGCTGGTGTGGTGCATCGCGAGGAGAAGTACTTGGAAGTCTGTGGAGATACCGACCTACACGTAGCATTTTGAAAGTTTCCCTCTCCAGGTATCATCCTCAGCGATGCCCAGCTGAGACAAACTCTGAGCTCCTGATTGGTCTCCCGACCTGTGTGGTTGTGTAGTGAGTATGTTTGTTGGTAAGGGGAGTGAACAAGAAGGAGGTAAACAAAATCACGCGCAGTCCGTGGCCCGTTTCTGAGAGTACTGCTCCGCCATTCATCTCGTATTGATCGGATAAACCACTAAATACTAACCACCACAGTTGTACATCTCAAGAATTCTCCTCCAGACCGTGCATGAATTCGACCTAAGGATTTACTGTCGAAAATCTGCTACCCTCGGAACTCCCAGAGTCCCAGTAGAGAAGGCAAAGCAGCTACTGAGCTAGATCAGCCGGTATAAAATAATTAACGAACGATATTCATCTACTACAATGCGCTGTTTTTATTTGCTCACTCATGGTGTTGATTTCATACATTTTAATTGCAGTATAAATTTTGTTTCATTTCAATCATCTGCAAATGAAACGAATAGTTGAAAGTCAACATATCTAATGCATTACCCTACTTGTCGGGAAAATACGAGAAATAAATTCTTTGTTGAGGAAACCACTATTATAAAAGTGTTTCAAAATGCCAGATTTCGACATCCTTCATTTGAAGTTCCCTGCTGCTCCCTTTCCGTCAAACGCAACTTCCGGGCCGAGTAATGACCGTTGCATTCTGAAATGCTTCCGACGTTGTGATGTTTCCGGACGCCTTCAATTGTCACCGGTGATTACATGTCGCAATTCGCGGATTACCACGGTCTATATATCGCAGAGGAATACTACTGACCACGTGTATCCACCCACTGGCCGAGATTGAATGTACCGGACATTTCAGCTGTAATGGCACGAAATCAAGAGCTTTGGAGGAAAAATTTAGACATTTAAAATTACACGCCAAGGAGTCATAACTGGCTTCGGATTGTGCACCAAATGGGCATCCATGCTTTATAACTAGAGCTCGGAATGTCGGCTTCCTTTTAAAATGTTCATGCTGTGTGTACGTACGGGGAACCGCCATAAGCATGCGCAGCCAAAAAGTACATTGGGACAAGTACAATTCCGAATCCCCTAATCCCTCAAACTTTTATATAAGCAAATGTGACTAACTTTTAGCCGGAAATACATAGAACATACTACAAGGAAAACGAATTTTATATTTAACACACGTTCAGACATACAATAGATGTTGAACAATTCACATGGATGCCAGATCTCTTGGACAGCCTCTTCCTCATATGACTTGTATTCCCCCAACTAGTCAGGTTGAAAGGGAAAAATCAGGAGACGAACATACCTAGCAAAATGAAATGCTTTGCTACGAGGCCCCTTCGGGGAGCCACGGCCACCTTGACCCATAGTTTGTACATTTTTATTTCTCGTTTAGAAAACCAGGAGGCCCTGTCAGCCAGCATTACGAGTAAAATTACAGACTAAGACTGGTCATGTGCAAGGAACGGAATTTATTGTTAAAAAACACAACATATTTAGAACCGAGATACAAAATTATGAAAGAAAAAAGTCAAATAAAAATTAGAGTAAAGTATGTAAAATTATCTCCATATGAGAATTTTAAAAAAATTCGCCCAGAAAATGTCGCCGCTCACATCATGAAATGAGCTCGGAGTACTGAGACGTTTTTTTATGAAATATAGAATACGTATGTAAATAACACTGTTGTTTACGAGAATGTGAACAGTACAGCCAGTGACAGATCGTCTACCACCCCCACCATCTCCATTTACGTAGCGTCTGCTGCAACGTTCACGTGGTTGAAGTGAGGACCTAGAATCCTGGTCCGGCGCACGAGGCGCATTTCCGTCATTTGTTGGATTGCGAAGTCGAGTTCAGATGTCTGGAGGAGAATTCTAGCGACTGACTACTCCCATCGGTAAATTCCGCGGTTTCTCTTGGTAATTGGTCAGAATGTATACGTAAGCTTCAGCGGCTCGAATCCATAAATTCTCGGCCATCCGGGAGACGCCACGTCGTTGGCTGGGGTGCCAACGTTTCGCCTGACATGTCGCAGGCTTCTTCAGGGCAGTGCCTCACTGCCTCAGCCAACGACGCGGCGTCTCCCGGATAGCCGACAATTTAATTGGTCAGAATAAAATAATATTAATACAATAATCAGTTAAGTGATGCTGTATTCATAAAAAACCGAGTTTAACAAAACACAATACAAAGTAATTTGCGAGAACATTATCCACCGAATTTGATTGATGCATTTGATTAATTTATCGTCAAGAACAGAAAATACTGTTTCTGATTGTATGTGTGTGTGTGGGGGGGGAGAAAAATAATCTGCACACGTAAAAAAAAGAAAAGAAAAGAAAAAAAGAAATCAAGCTCCAGAATCTCTACCCGACTCTTATTACAAGTTAAATGGGTTTACTGGAGCTTTCGGAGTTAAACGTCTTCTTAGTGTAATTTCAAATTCAGCAAAATGTGGTTGTTCTTGCTACTAGAAAGCTACAACTCTAGTAATAGTAAGTTCTAGCTACATAATTAATTTTATAGTGTACTGTGAAGTAATATAAGTAATGTCAAGTAATATTAAGAACTAGCTACACTGCTAGTAAGTTGAAATTTTAAAAAGATCTCTCGCTGGAGCGCCATCTAGTAGTCAACTGCTTTACTCTGAACAAAACGTGATACGTACGGGGAATACCCGCAGTTGTGCTATTCTATCGCGATCTGTCGCTCTGCGACTGCATGCAGCTAGTTGAGTTGAGATGAGCCCAGTTGCCCAGAAGGAAGCGAAGTAGTTTCCTGCACGACTTCAGGCTTCATTCATGCGTCATGCTGCACATTGCAGTATTTATTCTAGCAAGCGTGTGATATGCAGTCTTGCCGGGTGAGTTGTAGATTATTGCTGTGAAATATTCTGGTGATTAGTAGAAGAACACATTTGACACAAATAATGAAACAAACTACGGGAATGAGATGGGCGAAGAAGTAAAATGTTCCGTTTTTTGTTGTTAATATTCATAATTGGACGCGTTTTTACAGACCTGTACATATCATAAGTGATAAAATTCGTTAATTTATGAGTGAATAGGACGTTCATAGGGTGATTTCAGCTTCTACGTGATGTTACTGCAGATACTACGCAAAGCATATCACAATTTGTTTTGTAGGAAAGTGCGCAATTAAAATAGATTACTCATTTATTTTCAGATACGATTGTTCGTCAGACATCGAAATATCGTGAAATTGCATTTTGTTCTTGTCGTACACAAAATAATCTCAAAAGATTGGAGCGGATTGTGAGTACATTGTACATAATACTAAGACACAAGTACTATTCTCTTTCTGAGTTTTCGTAAATTATTCTTACGCAATTTGCTGTTTCACGAGCGCTTGTTTTATATATATATATATATATATATATATATATATATATATATATATATAATCGGGAAGTCGAAAACGTTTTGAAGTGCGAGCCATAAATTGCGCATTTTAAAGACAGCCCAAAAGATATTTCTCCAAAAATAGCCCAAATTCCTTTTAGGACTTTTTAATATAAAAAGTTGTACTATTCTATAATATTTCGATAGCCGCAGTTCGATTTACTTTTTTTAATTATGATTATATAAAAAATCAATATTACAGAAACGAAAAATTAACTATCGTGTTAATAGAGGTATCCTGTAAAATTTGTATTCATCAATTTTTGTGAAATTCGGGAATTTTCCGAGAAAATATTTGATTGGGTGCGAGAGCATACTATTCAAAGATGAAACGACATGAATATTGTTTGTTACCAGTTAAATTACGTTGAATATTTCTCGAATGTAAAAGATTCCACGTTCATAAACGAAATTGATATCATTATCATCGTATGCAGCTAATACAGTCAAATATTATGAAGTAGTCATTTGAAGCTATTAGGAAATGCATGTAGGATGATATCTGGTGCAGAGAGATTGGCAAACGATAGGTAAAATATTAATATTATATTGGCTGCAAAATAATTACCATAGGTTTACCGAAGCAGACATTAAAAACAATTCGACAGAGCCCATGCTACTTTTGCGTCACGAGTTCCTTTTAGGAGTTGTATCATTTGTTTGAAGATGAAGGAATCGTGTGTTGTGTACATAACAAATTTGCTTTTCTCTGAATAACTTTCTCGTTTATAAATAACGAATCTGCGAAGGACAAAAGTCTCTTTGTATTCACGGCATTGATATTTTACGTAGAAAACGTTACGAAAAACTAATCTTACTACTGATATTATGTTAATGGAAAACCACATCCATATTTGAGAGACCATACCCAAATGCATCTACGAGTACTTCAGTAATTTTATTTCTTACTAAAAAATTATTAATTAAAAAATTAAAGTTAAAATATTGTATTGTATCGAATGTTTTCACACCTTGTTCTTTTTGAACCATAGCGACCATCAAAACTTTTCTTAATGTATTTTTTTTACGAAATATAAAGTTTGTGGAAATAGCTGACAAATAAATTAAAATTAAATAAGATACCGAAACAAAAATGAATTGAAATTGAAATTTTACTTGCTTACATTTCTACTTCTGTTCAGTCTCTTTTTCTGCTATTTCCACACACACACATTTTGTAATTTAAGAAAATCAGCACTGATGATGATTACTACGTGCCGTTTGGGGATCGATAACAGTGATCGGGACGGTTCCAGCCGATCATTTTGGAGGGGGCCATCAACGATTCTTGTTAAAAACATATATTTGCTATACTGTATATTATTTTTATGGCGTATATATACTACAGAATATTATTTAAAAAAATAATAATTACATAATTCTCACAAATACTTCAATCAATTTTGCCAAATAAAAGAAACAAGCGAAACCACCAGGCCTTTTTTCAGGAGTGGGGGGGGGGGATGCCCCACCTCTGGATCCGCCACTGAACAGTGACAGTTGTCAATGGCTGTTGATTGCGAGCGATTCATACAAAAATTAGATACTGGAAATTTTATTAATATCAAGAGATTTTGTTTTTGGATACATGTTTGTAAACAAATATATCGATCTGAAGAAAACATCGATGTTATAATATTGACTGTTATAAAATGGTTTCTGATCAAAATATCAATTTTTTTATTTTCTACTTATTTATTTATTTATTTATTTATTTATTTATTTATTTATTTATTTATTTATTTATTTATTTGTTTGTTTGTTTGTTTGTTTGTTTGTTGGTTTGTTTGTTTGTTTATTTGTTTATTTATTTATTTATTTATTTACTTTACTTTAATACTCTACTTGTCAGCTTGAACGCGTGAACACCTGCACACTTGAACACGTGAACACTTGAATACATAACCATTCGAACACTCGAACACTTAAACACCTGAAGTGTTCAAGTGTTCCGGTGTTCAGGTGTTCAACTGTTCAAGTGTTCAACTGTTCAAGTGTTCAACTGTTCAAGTGTTCAACTGTTCAAGTGTGTGTTCATGTGTTCAGGTGTTCAGGTGTTCAGGTGTTTCAAGTGTTCAAGTGTTCGATTTTCAGGTGTTTCAGTTTGTTCAAGTGTTCAATGTGTTCGGTTGTAGGTGTTTAGGTGTTCAGGTGTTCAGTTGTTCAAGTGTTCGGTGTCAGGGTTCAGCGTGTTTAAGTGTTCAGGTGTTCAGGTTGTTCAAGTGTTATGTGTCCCATGTGTTCAGGGTGTTTAAGGTGTTTCAGTTTTCAGTGTTCAAGTGTTCAAGTGTTCTATGTTAAAGTGTTCTAGTGTTTCTAGTTTTCTAGTGTTCAAGTGTTCAAGGGTTCAAGTGTTCAAGGGGTTCAGTGTTGCAATGTGTTCAGTGTTTATTGTGTTCATATTGTTATTTGTTCAGGTGTTCAGGTGTTCAGGTGTTTCAAGTGTTCAGGTTGTTCAGGTGGTTCAGGGTGTTCAAGTGTTCAAGTGTTCGGTGTTCAGGTGTTCAGGTGTTCAGGTGTTTCAAGTGTTCAGGTGTTTGCAAGTGTTAGTGTTCAGGTGTTCAAGTGTTAGGTGTTCAAGTTTTCGGGTTGTTCAATGTGTTCAAGTGTTCTGGTGTTCAAGTGTTCAAGTGTTAGGTGTTCAAGTTGTTCAGGTGTTCAGGTTTTTCAGGTGTTCAGGTTTTCGGTGTTAGGTGTTCAGGTGTTCAAGTGGTTAGGTGTTCAAGTGTTCAGGTGGTTCAAGTGTTCAGGTGTTTCAGTTGTTCAGGTTGTTGCAAGTGTTCGGTGTTAAGTGTTCAGGTGGTTCAAGTTGTTCAGGTGTTCAAGTGTTCAGTGTTTAGGTGTTTAGTGTTTCAGTGTTCAGGTGTTTCAAGTGTTCAAGTGTTTTTAGCGTTCAAGTGTTCAGGTGTTAGGTGTTTAAGTGTTAAAGTGATCAGTGTTTTAAAAGTGTTAAAGTGTTAAGTGTTCGCAGAGTGTTGGTTTCAAGGTGTTAAAGGTGTTAGGTGTTCAAGTGTTCAGGGGTGTTCAGGTGTTCAACGTGTTCAGGGTAAGTGTTTCAGGTGTTCAAGTTGTTTCAAGTGTTCTAGTGTTCAAGTGTTTAGTGTTTAGTTTTCTAGTGGTTCTAGTTGTTCTAGTTTTCTAGTGTTCAAGTGTTTCAGGTTAAAGTGTTCAAGGGTTCGTGTTCAAGGGTTTCAGTGTTGCAAGTGTTCTTAGGATTCTAGTGTTTAGTGTTTTTGTGTTTTAGTGGTTTAGTGTTTGTGTGTTCGAGTGTTCAAAGTTTTCAGATTTCAGTGTTTAGTGTTTAGGCGGTTCTAGCGGTTCAGGGTCTAGGTTTCAGCGTTCAAGCGTTCAAGCGTTGCAACGTGTTCAGTGTTGTAGTGTTAAGTGTGTAGTGTTAGTGTTGGTAGTGTTTGAAGTGTTTGGTAGTGTTAAGTGTTTGTATGTGTTCAAGTGTTGTAGTGTTCAAGTGGTTGTAGTGTTCGAAGTGTTGTTAGTGATCAAGTGTTGTAGTGTTCAAGTGTTGTAGTGTTTCAAGTGTTGTAGTGTTCAAGTGTTGTAGTGTTTCAAGTGTTGTAGTGTTTCAAGTGGTTGGTAGTGTTCAAACGTGTTGTAGTGTTCAAGTGTTGTAGTGTTTCAAGTGTTCATGTGTTTCCAGTGTTCCAATGTGTTCCGTGTTTCATGTGTTCAGTGTTTCATGTGTTCCAGTGTTCATGTGTTCAGGTTATGTGTTTCCAGTGTTCATGTGTTCATTAGTGTTCAGTGGGTTCATGGTGGTTCCAGTGTTTCATGGGTGGTTCATGGTGTTCTACTGTGTTCATGTGTTCTAGTTGTTCATGTGTTCTAGTGTTCATGTGTTTTAGTGTTCATGGTGTTCTAGTGTTCTGTGTTCTAGTGTTTCCCATGTGTTATAGTGTTTCATAAGTGTTTTAGTGTTCAGTGTCTATAGTGTTCATGTGTTTTAGTGTTCATGTGTTCTAGTGTTTTACCGTGTTCTAGTGTTCATGTGTTCTATTGTTTCGAGTGTGGCTTGTATGCTTTGGGAACTCTTGAACACTTGTACTTTTGTACCTTGGACCATGACGCAGCTGAACCTCTAAAACCTTTTGGAACACATAAACTTGGGGTCACTGAACCCTTGAACACTTCAACACTTGGACTACTAAACACCTGAACACTTGAACAGCTGAACCGCTGAAACGTGGAACACCTGATCACTGAACCCCTGAAATGCTGAACTCCTGAAGCCTCTGAACACGTGAAACTGAACACGTGAACAACGTGTAGCACTTTGAACACGGTGTACACTTGAACACGTGTACACTTGAAACGTGTTAACTTGAAACACGTGTACACTTGACCACGTGTACACTTGAACACGTGTACACTTGAACACGTGATACACTTGAACGTGTACATTGGAACACGTGTTACACTTGAACCGTGTACACTTGAACACGTGTCACTTGCACGTGGTACAACTTGTAAACGTGGTAAATTGAACACGTGTACAGACATGTAACGCGTGTACCTTGAAGCGTGTACACTGAACGGTGTAACTTGAACGCGTGTACACTTGAACGCGTGCACTACTTTGACGCGTGCACAATGAACACGTGCACACTTGAACACGTGCACACTTGAACACGTGGCTCATTGAACACGTGCACACTTGAACACGTGCACACTTGGACCGTGCAGCATTGAAACACGTGGCACACTTGGAACACGGTGCACTTAACACGTGCACACTTGACAGTGCACATTGAACGCGTGCACACTTGAACACGTGCACATTGAACACGTGCACATGTGAACAGTGCAACTTGAAACGTGCCACACTGGAACAGTGCACACTTGAACACGTGCACACTTGAACAACGTGGCCAACTTTGAACACGTGCACACTTGAACACGTGCAACTGAACCGTTGCACCTTGAACGTGCAAGTTGAACACGTGCAACACTCTGAACGTGCACACTTTGAACACGTGCACACTTGAACACGTGCACCTTGAACACGTGCACACTTGGACACGTGACACTTTTGACACGTGCACACTTGGAACACGTGGGACACTTGAACACGTGCAAACTTGAAACGTGCAGACTTGAACACGTGCACTTGAACAGCGTGCACACGTTGAACACGTGCACACTTGAACACGTGACCTTGAACAGTGCACACTTGAACACGTGCACACTTTGAACACGGGGACACTTGAAGCCGTGACACCTTGAACCGTGCACACTTGAAACACGGTGCCATTGAAACACGTGCACCTTGACAGCGTGCAACTTGAACACTGTGCACACTTTTGAAACGTGCACACTTGAACACGTGCACGCTTGACACGTGCACACTTGAACACGTGACGACTTTGAACACGTGCACTTGAACACGTGCAACTTGTAACAGTGCACACTTGAACAGTGCACACTCTGAAAGTGACACTTGAAACGTGCCAATATAAGGTGACCCTTGAACACGTGTACACTTGAACGTGCAACATTGGACAGCGTGCACACTTGAACAGTGCACGCTTGAAACACCTGCACACTTGAACACGTGTACACTTGTACACTGTACCTTGAAACCTTTGGAAAACACCCTACCCCCCGGAAAAAAAAAAAACACTTTCGGAACATCCGCACACTCCGAAACCTCGCACACAGCTCGCACACTCGGACACACTTCGCAGACTCGCAAGCCTTTGAACCATGCACACCTTTGCACACTTGCACTTGCACACTTGCACACTTGGCACACTCGACACTCCCGAATTGAATACTTGATTTAAATTTTTTATTATTATATTTATAATTTGTTTTTAAATATTTAATTTTTTATTTTTATTTATTTTAATATCTATCCTAGATCGAGGAGATCGGTCGTGGAAGTTGGGATTTCGGCCAGGAGGAGTCTTGGGCCCGTAACGGGAGGGTAATAGTCTGTTGCGTTCCTTCCCACTAGCCCGCACGGTGCGTCCGACTGGGCCCTTCTGGGAGCACAGCACCGCCAAGGCCCACGTGACGGTCAAGATCCAGGGCACGTGGCCAGACGGCCGACTCGCAGCGGCGCGAATTTTTTGCCAGACTTGCGTTGCGCACGTGGGAGGATGAACGATTTCGGCTTACCCATGTAGACTTAGAGATTTTTTATTATTCGCCATCCTAATTACCACCTAATCGGAAATCTAAGATTCGATTTCCCTCGCTAATCAGGCTGCATATTTCCATGATCCGTAAATGGCTAATCATTTTTCGGGTTTTTATGGCTACCTCCCTGCAGTTGTTTCATTGCAATATAAAACAACGTTCGTAAACACATCGACTTGGATACAAGACGTGTGGAATTGTAACACGTTTATAATGTTCGATCTGACTAGGACCAAGGAGATATCAATGTTAACTCGACAGGCCGATTTCGGTTAGTATGGCTCGTTTCGATGAAATTGACGTAAATTATTGGGAGAGGTAGAAGAAAAGAAAAGAACCGGAAGTTTCGTCTATAGCCATAGTCGTTTTCGCGGATACCGCTCTTAATTTGCCTCGTACCGATCAGTCAGAGAACCCTGCTCTACCATCAGCAACACGCGCCCGTTCTCCTGGGCGAACAACACAGAATGGATCTCTACTAATAGATTCAAATCGTGGCAGACGTTGGAACACTTAACTTCCGCTCAGCAAATTGCAGCGAGAATGCAACGTTGGTGCCTGGCTCACTTACAGGCGTCCTCCGACGGCACGCGCACGTGTTTGAGGCAGCAATGTAATCCGCCGAGATAACGTCCCGACGCGATCGTAAGTCCTGCGTGGGCATCGTCATTTAAGCCGCTTTAAACAGGAACTCCGGGAGACACCACTTCGTAGCAGTTTACGAAAGGACAACGTCTGTTGATATTGCTTCGCACCTTCGAGGGTAAGCATTCTCTTTGTTTCCTATACATCTCGTTTCGAGCAGTACTTTTCTATCTCGGGCGCAGCATTCATTCGGTCTGAAAACCCGGGCAGCACTAGATATTCCACAGGGAAATACATCGAAATGACTGTTCATCAAAACTTTCAATAGCTTCTGATGGAACTTCTCGATCGTGTTCCAAGCACGCACATTTCAAGTATTGCTTTTCCACTCTTTCTTTCTCTTTCGTCACAATGAGTGGATCAACTCCGGCAAACAACGTCTCAGTAATAAGACTGTCGTATGATTCACTCCGCCCAACTCACGGCTGTTCTTACAATCAGGCGGTGGCAACGCACGTGTTGGCAGGCCAGAGGGGACGATGACTAGCCTCGAACTAGCAAGAAAGCCCCGGCCGGCTTCTGCATAAGCGTGCCGTAGTCGGTAATGGTGGAGATACGAGCGGACACGCTCGCCTGATAGTGTCAACCATGTTTGCAACACGGAAGTGGGGCAACAGCGGGAGCGATTGGAGAAGGCGGTTTTTCGAACCTTTTGTCGCTGTTGGAGGCGCAAATTAGTTTCTTGTAACTCTCTGCGGCAAACGACTTCGGAACTAATGTAGCTGAATAACAGTAATGCAAGAGGTGACGGGTAGGAGAGTAATGCCACCGTTCGTGATAAACTGCAAACTTATTGCATTTTGAAGTGTGGTGCTTTGAAGCTATACTGTTGGAATGAAAATTCAGGCGGTTCTGATCTTGGAAATGAATTTTGGGGAAGAGCCATAAGAAAAAAACGACACAATTAAAATAGAGCAATTTTTTTTTTTTGGGCTCCCGAAGAGTTTTTGCTTACGCTCAGTGATTCACTCATATTACACACAAATGGAGACGTATGAAGGAATAAAATGTTGATAAAAGATTGAGCTAAAATTTTGAAATATTACAAATTACTACCTTGGCTAACTACTTGAGCATAATATAATATCCAAATAATGCATGATTATGGTCTGTTTATACGATAAAGAACTATACTTATATTTAGGTATTCATAAATAATGACAATTGTCCATCAGTGCTAAAAGAAAGACGAAAAATTTTTCGAAATTTTCCTCTCACTGGTTTATAAGTTTTTGCGTGCTGATTCAATTCATGTTCTGCCGCCTAGAAAAACGTCCAGGTATACGAAAAACTTTGCAAAACGCTTTTAAAAGCATTTTTTCAGTTTATCACTTATATTTCAAAACTGCAAAATAATCCTAGCAGAAGCAGGTAATTAGACTCTCTAAAAATCGTCGTAGTAAAGTGCATGTTGGCATCCTTGACCCCCGCACCGAGTGTTGTACTCATCGGGAGTGATTGTCAATTTAAGTATCGCGTTTTCTTCGTGGTAACTTAAGTAACGATGCTACCAATTGATCTTCTATATCTTTTTTCTCTCTCTTATCTTAAGTGTAACAAAAATACACGAGTTAAATTGAAATTAACGCAACACAAATACTAACTCGTGTAATAGTGGGGGATTTACTACAGCAAGCAAATTCCAAGCAGCTCGCGGTTCGATCCCTGTGAGCGATGGTGGACATTTGCAGAGGGGGAGAACACCTTCATGGCTCAACCTCAACATGACAGCTTTCCACTGAAAACAGCTATAATATAATGTTCGGAATACAAAAATGATAAAAATAAGCTTCCACAATAATTTTGTAATACAATTAGAGATTGCATCCAAAAAAAAACAATTATTTAATTTTACAATTGACATAAACACTTAGTTTGCATGGTTTCTGTATAATTTTCAAGAAAACAATGGAGCAGTAACGGTCTAACGTACTTCAGCTTTTAAGGCAATCTCAATCGGTTGTGGGTCCCGTTTCCTGATTATTGGAGAAAATGCTGATATGGCCCTTGTTTTTGTTATGCACGAGAAAATGTTGCTTCATATTCACACGGATTGTAGAGCTCCCTTTCTGCTAGTGAGTAAGCAAGTAGAACGAGGGGTATAGGTTTTTTTCTGCACATAAAAAACCTCAAATCTGCAGTTCGTGTTACCAAATGTAATGAGTTTTGCTATAAATCGGGAAGGTAAAATCATTTTTTCAAATTTGCTAAACTGCTGATTGTAACTTTCATTCATCTATTAACGGCTATGGCAAAGGCGATGATGTGGTGGAAAGCGGCATTTTAAGGTACTTTGAAAAACATTAAATCAAATTATCAGATTTTAATCGACATCCCTAACTTGCAAGGAACGGGCGCAAGTACCCGAATAAAATGCATAGAATTTTGTGTGCACGGTCCATCCCTGGCTATCAACATGCGAGGCAACAAGTTCTAGAATGTCCGTTGTAGATTTGGCGCCGTGTGGGGTATGTCAAGAATGTTCAGAAAACCTGCAGCCAGTTGGAGATGGACTGGTTTCTTCGGACGAAACTTGAGCAAAATTCTCTTCGTGTACTTCGTACATTTGCGTTAAAACACAAAAGGAAGAAGAAGTTTCATATAATTTACGAAAATGTCCTCCACACAAAACATCATAAAGGAACTTCCTCGCTTGGTTGGAAATACACACCACAGTGCATCAACAACATTTATTGAACAAACTGAGAATCCCCTAAATTGGGAAGCACGCTTTATTGATTTTTAAATGTTTATACAATAAGAAGACCTTTTCGGGAACTTCCATTGGTACGGTATGTTTTTTTTTTGGATGTAGTGCAAATACAGGTTTAAACAGGAAACTCTAGGAGACTTCGCAAGACTATTTAAAATTATTTTTCTCTTTGGATGTCTCCACTTTATAGTACAGTGTCTAAGTGTTTTCTGATTACGAGTTAATAATGTATTGACAACATTGTAAGAGCTTTCATCATTATCAATTTGGGAAACTGACCGCGCAACTCCACGGCTCTAAGATTTCGACTGGTTCCCGAATATGAAGTGGATGTGGTGTGCATTGCGTGCTGGTGTGTAAGAGAGGTTGTGAGAAAGAAGAGGAAGGAAGGTTCAGCGGCGCGTCCATGGCACGATGTTGGGCACACTCCGACATCGCCTGGTGATAAGATGCATTGGATAGAGCAGCGCGCGCTAGAAATTATCCTCCAGACAGCGGCTGAAGCTCGACTACGCTTTCTCAGCCAGCACGCCTTGTCTTCTCGCTTCCGACACAAGGCTTCCTTTCCGCCGTCTCTCTGTCAAGGTTCTATGGCTTTGGGAGGACGGGCGCATCTAACTCAACAAAATGAAGGCGCGCTGAGATTACAGACAGCGGGGGGAGCTCAAATTGTGTTAGAGCTCCAAAAGCAATAAAGAAAGAGCGAAAGTTAAGTAGAGGGAGAATAGATGGAAAGATAAAGTGAAAGAAAAATTGAGTTGAGAAGTACTCCTTTCATTCTCTCGCCTAGCGCCGAAAAGAGAAAGAGAGAAAAAAAGAAAGAGAGGAGAAGGAAAGTAAGAAGTAATGAAAGAAGGAAGAAATTCTGGAATTGTCAATGGCGCTTACGGTGGCTGCCTCCTGCGCTGCAGTTAATTTTGCGTGACTCACATTCTGAACCTTCTCGCAGAGTCATCGCGCAGCAACAAAACAACCTCAACTTTTAACGGCATTTTTATGCATTCTGACATGAACATCTGACCAATTAATTTAAAGTACTCAACGCAAGAATAATTATTTTGGAAATTCTAAAGTATAAATGCCAATTTTTGTCACTGATCATATTATGAAACCAATACTTTACTGGGATGAGGTCATTATGTTAAGAAACGTTGTGCGATCTGCGTAATAAAGACAAGGAATAAGCCGAGGTAATTGCTTGATTTCCACAGATCAACGGTTTAAGAGCGAAAACGAACAATGATCACAAATAGACGAATAGTTTATTATATAATATTACTTATTATTTATTATATTAATATATTATTAATTCCCAGTATGAATCACAAGGCATACCCAACACGACAACAATTATCAGCTGAAGTATGAAGATCTCCAATACAAACGAGTAAATACATTCTCAAAAATAGAGAACAAAAACAGACATGAATGTACCAGGAAATTGAAGGAATTTCTTGCATCTTACATTAACATGGACCAACAAGATCACAAAACCTTCAACAGGAACTGAAGAAATATAAGGCTCGTATTAGCCTCTCTCATAGAAAATCTAAGAATGCTCTCTTCTCAAGACTACTCAAGTTAATGGCAGCAATGTCGCTTAGAACACGTATATACTTGGGTAAATTAGGTCTTACTCCAGAAGGAATTAGCCGCCAAAGCTCGAAATGAGTTAGTTTATATCTTGAAACCTGTCAGAATATCCTATTCATTAATTATTATATCACGAATGTTCGCTTAATTAAAAAAAGCGAATGAAATGTTTGAATTGAAACTAGTCTAAAATAATTGCTGAACAATAGTAATTACTCGACTAAAGACGTAAATATGAAAAGTCTCGAGAGAGTACTAGTTTTCTCATGTACCACTGGACGTGGTTTCGTCACATTTTTGATCCCATCATTGCGCTTCGTGATGCAAAAACTCCTCAAATTGAAGATATGCGTCAATTTTCCAGAGGAACACCAGCATATTTTACAGCACAGTCAATCCAAACAAATGACGAAGGTGAACGACAGATGAATGATTAGATTACTAGTCGAAAACACGTAAAACTATGTGACGGTAGGGGAGAAAAGACATTGTGCAGTCAAAATGCATTTCAAAACAAGGTGA
This sequence comes from Gryllus bimaculatus, assembly GCA_017312745.1. NCBI lineage: Eukaryota > Metazoa > Arthropoda > Insecta > Orthoptera > Gryllidae > Gryllus > Gryllus bimaculatus. The sequence goes on along the minus strand of BOPP01000007.1, from coordinate 19,062,722 downwards.
AACGATCAACTCATTCATACCACTCAGATTCTTGAAGTGCTGGTGGAACAATTGCAGCGAACTATATACTGCAGCATTGAATAACACACGACGATCAAGTAGGCCTGTCTATAGTATATAACCAAATTTTATTTGAATGAATGCACACACTATGATACTTGCGCTTCGTACTAATAAAACAGTGCGATCGCAGGCGGTAAACGCGGCCGTGCGACAGGACTCGTGGACGAGAAGGCGGGTTGGACGGGGAGGCAGTGGAAAGATTCAGGACAGCTTCCACGTGCCGGCGTCTCGTTTCTCTGACGCAACCTGGGCGCGCTTATCCCAGCAGACCGGTCCGCGCGCGGGGCCGCCTTGCTCGCGGGCGTCAACAACAAGGGCCCGCGTGTCGCGTGACCAAAGTAGGCTCATTCAGCAGAAATTCACCCGGCGAGGAATCGCGGACATCAACACTTCTTTTCGCGTTTGTGTCGGCGGCGCGGCCGGGACGAAATACACGGGCTACGTAAAAACCTTGGCTACGCTACAGTGCTATGACAACTGGAGTCACTACAGTGCCTGCTAGACTCGGGAAGTCCAAGTTCGAGTCCCAACATTGGGCATCTAGTTGTCAATAATGTCGAACTTAGAATTCAGGCGGCCGATCGGTAGTTTTCCGTTGTTCTCGTAATACCAGGCATAATCGCAGATAGCTAAAAACGGGCCAGGACGCCGCCATCTTTCTACCTCTTCTGCTTTACTCACTCCTACACATAGTTGACCAACATGCATAACTAACTTGCCGGGAGATCGGTTCGGTGGGCTTAGAACTTGTTTGGGCTGGGGGTGGTGCCGAGTGTGTGGAAGATGTTTGAAGAAAACACGCAGGAAGGTCGGCCGCGGATTGCTATCCAATCGGGGAGAAGATCCGCCAGCCACCCAGAGGCAAAACTAACGGCGATCCAATAATGTGCTATCAATTTTGCATAGATTTTATGTTTTAATTTATATCTCACAAATTATATTTGCCAATTATAGATTTGCGTGCAGGAAGTTCAGATAAATAAAAATTGCAATTTAAAAAAATGATAAAAGTGGAAAAATCACACTTGTGTTGCTCGTCTTTGTCAGGTATAAATGACACTCTATCCTCGTAAGAATTTAAAGAAAAAATCGAGCATTTTGTAGAAATTTTAAAGAAGACTCATGTGAATTACCCTAAAATTCATTTAAACTAATTTCGTTCAAATTTCAAGGTTCGAGTCGGCCACTTCGACAGGGTAATATCTTTTGGGAAGGAGCGCCGAGTGGTTTAAGGTGCTAAGTTATTTTGCGCAGATACAAACAGAAAACGAAGAACTGGCAAGACAGATACATACAGTCAGGCAGATACCATACAGACAGTCAGACAACAGACAGACAGAATAAAAATAAAGGTCAGATGGCGACGACCAATGTTGGAAGTACACTAACACTGAGAAATAATGGATTCAGTTGTAAGTATAATGGCAAAAAAGCCCGTCACAAGGGAAGTATGTACCTACGAGTAATAATCTAAGAAAATGAGGGAAATGAGATGAAAGTAGGATCACGTAAGAAGCTA
>BOPP01000007.1:19039957-19061115 GCA_017312745.1 Gryllus bimaculatus | reverse complement strand
TCGCACACTCGCACACTCGCACACTCGCACACTCGCACACTTGCACACTTGCACACTTGCACACTTGCACACTTGCACACTCGCACACTCGCACACTTGAATACTTGAATTTAATTTTCTAATTATTATATTTATATATTGTTTTTAATATTTAATTTTTTATTTTTATTTATTTAATATCTATCCCTAGATCCGAGGAGATCGGTGTGCGAAGTTGCGGGCATTTCGCCAGGAGGACGTCTTGGCGCCTTCGCAACGGGAGCGATATCAGTTGTTGCGTTCCTTCCCCACAGCCCGCACGGGTGCCCGACTGCCCTTCTGGGGCACAGCACCGCCAAGGCCACGTGACGGTCAAGATAGCCAGGGCCACGTGACGCGCGATCGCAGCGGCGCAGAATTTGCACCAGACTGCGTGGCCACGTGGGAGGAATCGAACGATTCGCTTACCCAGTAGACTTAGAGATTTTTTTTATTATTCGCCATCTAATTACCACCAATGAAATCTAAGATTTCGATTTCCCTCGCCTAATCAGGTGCATATTTCCAGATCCGTAAAATGCTATCATTTTCGTTTTATCGCCACTCCCTGCATTTGTTTCCATTGCAATATAATAACAACGTTCGGTAAAACACATCGACTTGGATAAAGACGTGTGGTAATTGATAATACGTTTATAATGTTCGATTGATAGGACCAAGGAGAGTATCAATGTATATCGACAGGAGATTTGTTAGTATGGCTTTCGATGAAATTGACGAAATTATTGGGGAGAGGAGAAGACAAAGAAAAGGAAGGAAAGTTCGTCTATAGCCCATAGTCCGTTTGTTGCGGATACTGCTCTTTAATTTGCCTCGTACCGATCAGAGAAACCACTGGACTCTACCATTCAGAACAGCCGGCCGCCAGTTCTCCTGCGGACAACAGCAGAAATAGATCTCGTCATATAGCATCGAAAATCGGGCCACCGTTGGAACACATACTTCCCGCTCAGAAATGCAGCAGAGGCAACGGTTGCTGCCCTGGCCACCTTACCAGGCGTCCTCCGACGCAGCGCACGTGTTGAGCAGATGTATCCGCCGAGATAACGTTCCCGACGCGATCGTAAGTCCTCGGGGAGGCATCGTCATTTAAGCGCTTTAAAAGGAATTCCGGAGACACCACTTCGTAGACAGTTTACGAAAGGACAACGTCTCGTTGATTTGCTTCGCACCTTCGAGGGTAAGCATTCTCCTTTGCTTCCTATACATCGTTTCGAGCAATACTTTTCCTATTCGTGGCGCAGCAGTTCAATTCGGATCTGAAACCGCGGCAGCACTACGATTATTCCACAGGGATCACATCGAAATCGATGTTATCAAAACATCTTTCAAATCTTCTGATGGAACTTCTCGATCGTGTTTCCAACAACGCACATTTCAAGTATCTGCTGTTCCACTCTTTCCCTTTCTCTTTTCCGGTCACAAGAGTGCATCAACCCCCCGGCAAACAAGGTCTTAGTAATAAGACTTCGTAATGATTCACTCCGCCCAACTCACGGCTGTCTCTTACATCAGGCGGTGGCAAACCACGGTGTTGCACGCCAGAGGGGCGATGACTAGCCCGGAACCTAGACAAGAAAGCCCGGCCTGGCCTCTGACATAAGCGTGCCGTATCGAATGGTGGAGATACGAGCGACACGCTCGCTGATAGTGTCAACATGTTTGGCAAACACGGAAGTGGGCAACAGCGGAGCGATTGGAGAAGGCGCTTTTTCGATCCTTTGTCGGCTGTTGGAAAGGCGCAAATTAGTTCTTGTAACTCTCTTGCGGAACGACTTCCGGATAATTTAGTGATTTAGTAACTGCAGAGGTGAGGGGCAGGAGAGTAATGCCACCTTGTGATAAAATGGCAACTTGATTATTTGAAGTGTGGTGCTGTTGAAGCTATCTGTTGGAATGACAAATTTCAGGCGTTCTGATTCTTGGAAATGATTATTTGAGAGCATAAGAACGAACATAAATTAGAGCATTTTGCCTCAGAGTTGCTTCCGCTCAGTGATTCACTCATATTACACAAAATGGAGACGTAGTGAAGGAATAAAATGTTGACAAAGATGAGCTACAAATTTGAAATATTACAAATTACTACTTGGCAACTACTAGCAATAATATCAAATACAAGTTAGCATATTATGGTCTGTTTATACATAAAGAACTATACTTATAATTTAGGTATTCATAAATAATACAATTGTCCACTCAGTGCTCAAAAGAAAGACGAAAAAATTTTCGAAATTTTCCTCTCACTGGTTCTATACGTTTTTTGGCGTGCTGAATTCAAATTTCATGTTTGCCGCCTAGAAAAACGTCAGGTATACAGAAAATTGCAAAAAACCTTTTCAAAAAATTGCATTTTTTTCAGTTTATCACTTATATTTCAAAACTGCAAAAAATCCTAGCAGAAAGCAGGTAATTATGACTTCTCAAAATTCCGTAGTAAACTGCATGTTTGGCATCTGTTGACCACGCACGAGGTGTTGTACTCATCGGGAGTGATTGTCAATATTCAAAGTATCGCGTTTCTCGTGGTAAAACTTAGTACGATGCTACAATTGATTTCCTATATTCTTCTTTCTCCTTTTTATCCACTAAGTGTAAAAAATACACCGAGTTAACTTGAATTAACGCACACGAAATACTAACTCGTGTAATTAAGTGGGGATTACTACAGCAGCTTCCAAAGCCAGCTCGCGGGTTCGATCCCTGTTGAGGATGGTGGACATTTGAAGGGGGGAGACACCTCATGGCTCAACCCTCACCCATGACACGCTTTCCACTGCAAAACACTGAATAAATGTTCGGAAAAATTAAATTCCATCACTAATTTTTGTATACAATTAGAGATTGGCCAAGAAAAAGAAACAATATTTATTTTAACAATGACATAAAACACATTAGTTTGCATTGGTTTTGTATAATTTTAAGAAAACAATGTGCCAGTATCGTCTAACGTACTTCAGCTTTTAAGTCAATCTCCATCAGGTTGTTGTCCAGTTTCCCTGATTTATTGAGAAAATGCTGATATGGCACCTTGTTTTGTTTATGCAGAGAAATGTTGCTTCATTATGCGCACGATTTGTAGAGCTCCCTTTTTGCTAGTTGCAGTAGAAGTAGAACCGAGGGTATAGGTTACTTTTTCCTCAGCAATACAAAAACTCAAATCTGCAGTTCGTTTACCTATGTAAATGAGTTTTCTATAAATCGGGAGGGAAAATATCTATTTTCAAATGTTGCTAAACTTGCCTGATTGGTACTTTCATTCATCATTCAACTATTTAAGGTGGTGGGAAAGGGATTTTACAGTACTTTGAAAAACATTAAATCAAATTATCAGATTTCTAATCGAATCCCTAACTTGCAAGAACGACGCCAGTAACGAATAAAATGCATGAGATTTTTGTGTGCACGGTCCATCCCTGGCTATCAACATGCGAGGCAAACAAGTTCTTAGAATGTCCGTTGGTAGATTTGGGCGCCCGTGTGGGGCTGATGTCAGAAATGTTCAAAACCTCAGACCAGTTGGAGATGGATGCGTTTCTTCGGACGAAACGTTGAGCAAAATATCTCTTCGTGTACTTCGTACACTTTGCGTTAAATACACAAAAGGAAGAAGAAAGTTTCTCATAATTTAGAAAATGTCCTCCACACAAAACATCATAAAGGAACTGCTGCTGGTTAGGAAAATACACACCACAGTTGCATCAAACACATTTATGACGAAAACTGAGAATCTCGTAAATTGGGAGCACGCTTTATGATTTTTAAATGTTTATACAATAAGAAAGACTTTTTCGGAACTTCCATTGTATGGTATTTTCTTTTTTCTGGATGTCGCAATACCACGGACTTAAACAGGAAACCTCAGAGAACTTCGAAGACTATTTAAAATTATTTTTTCTCTTTGATGTTCTACGAACTTTATAGTACGTGTCTAAGTGTTTCTGATTACGAGTTAATTAATGTAATTGACACACATTGTAAGCTTTCTCATTATTTTGGAAACTGCGCAACCTCCACGAGCTCTAAGATTTCGACTGGTCTCCCGATATGAGTGAGTGTGTGTGTGCATGCGTGTGTGTGTAAGAGAGGTTGTGAGAAAGAAGAGGAAAGGAAGGTAACGCGGCGTCCATGGCACGATGGTTAGGGCACTACTCCGGCATTCGCCTGGTGATAAGACATCATGGATCAGAGCAGCCGGCCGCTAGAATTATCCTCCAGACAGCGGCTGAACTCGACCTAGCTTTCTCAGCCAGCACCGCCCTTGCTTCTTCTGTTTCTCACGACTACAAAGGCTTCCTTTCCCCGCCTCTCTTCTGCAAGGTTCTATGGCTTCGGGGGACGGGCACATCTAATTCAACAAAAATGCAAGGCGGCGCTTGAGATACAGAGCAGCGGGGGCGGGCGTCAAATGTGTGAGAGACTCAAAAAGAAAGAAAGAAAGAGGGAAAGAGTAGGAGAGAGAGAGAATTAGATGGAAAGATAAAGTGAAAGAGAAATTGAGTTGAGAAAGTACTCTCCTTCATCTCTCTCCCCTTAGCCCGAAAAGAGAAAGAGAGAAAAAGAAAGAAAGAGAGAGAGAAGGAAAGAAAGTAAGAAAGAAAGAAAGAAATTCTCGGAATCGTCATGCCGCTTACGGTGCTGCCTCCTGGCGCGCAGTTAATGTGCGTGACTCACATGGCTGACCTTCCTCGCAGAGTCATCGCCAGCAACAAAACAACTCAACTTTTAATCGGCATTTTATGCATTCTGACATGACATCTGACCAATAATTAAAGTACTAAAGGCAAAGAATAATTATTTTTGAAAATTTAATGTATAAATGCAATTTTAGTATGATAATATTTACGAAACAATACTTTATTAGCTTGGATGAGGTCAATTATGTTTTAACGAAACGTTGGCGATCTGCCGTAATAAAGAATCAAGGAATAAGCCGAGGTAATTTCTTGGATTTCCAAGATCAACGGTTTTTAAGAGCGAAACGAACAATGAATAAAAATAACGAATAGTTATTATGATAATTATTATTATTATTATTATTATTATTATTATTATTGAATATAAGGCCATACCACAGAAAATAATCAGCTGAAAATGTATGAAGACCTTCCAATACAAAACGATAAAACATTCTCAAAATAAAGAAACAAAAACACGATATAATGTACAGGAAATTGAGGAATTTCTTGTCAATTTTACATTTAACATGGCACCACAGATCACAAAACCTCAACAGAACCTGAAGAAATAATAACTGCATTACCCTCTCAATAGAAAACTAAGAAATGCTCCATCTCTCAAGACCTATCAATGGTTAATGCAGCAATTCGTCTCTAAACAACGTAATTATTTGGTAATATTAGGTCTTACTCCAGAAGGAATTAGCCCCAAAGCTCGAAAGTGAGTTAGTTATATCCTGAAACCTGTCAGATTATCATCCTTTCATTAATTATTACATAAAGAATGTTCGCTTAATTAAAAAAAGCGAATGAAATGTATTGAATTCTGAAACTAGTCTAAAATTAATTTGCTTGAACAAATAGTATTACCCGAACCTTCAACGACGTAAATATGAAAAAGTCTCGAAGAGGTACCTAGTTTCTCTTGTACACTGACGTGGTTTGTCAACATTTTTGATCAATCATATCGCTCGTGGATTGCAACAACTCTCCAAAATTGAAGATTGGTCAATTTTCCAGCAGCAACACCAGCATATTTTACAGCACAGTAATCCACCAACAAATGACAGAAGGGTGAACGAAAGAATGATGATTAGATTACTCAGTCGAAAAACAGTAAAAACTATGTGACGTAGGGGAGAAAAGACTATCTGTGCACGTCAAAATGCATTTCAAAACAAGGTGAAAACGTCAAACTCATCTCAACACCTCATGTATTTTGAGTTGTGGGACAATTGCACGAACTATATGACTGTCACATTGAATAACACAGACGAACTCAAGTAGGCCTGTCTATAGTATATAACCAAATTTTACTTTGAATGAATGCAACAACTATGGATATCTGCGCTTTCGTACTAAATAAAACAGTGCGAATCGCAGGCGGTAACGCCGGCCGTGCGACAGGACTCGTGCACGAGAAGGCGGGTTGGACCGGGGGAGGCAGTGGAAAGATTAGGACAGCTCTCCACGTGGCCGCGCGTCTCGTTTTCTCTGACGCAACCTGCGGCGCCGCTTACGCCAGGCAGACCGGCTCCGCCGCGACGGAGCGCCCGCCTTCTGCTCGCCGGGCGTCAACAAAACGGGCCCGCGTGTCGCGTGACCAAGTAGGGCTCATTCATCGCAGAAATTCGACCGCGAGAGGAATCCGCGGCCAATCAACCACTTCCTTTTCGCGTTTTGTGTTCGGCGGCGACGGAATCACGGGCAGTTACGAAAACAACCTTGCTAACCGCTAAACTTGGATCGGCTCAGTGCATCAACTGATGTCACTACAGTGCCTCTGATCGGGAGGTCCAAGATTCGAGTCCCAACATTGGCGTACTAGCTTGTCAACTATGTCGAACTTAGAATTCTAGCGGCCCGATCGGTAGTTTTCCGTTGTTTCTCCGATAATAACCAGGCCAATGCCGGAGCAGTAGCCTAACAAACGGGCCATGGACCGCTCGCGATCTTTCCTACCTCTTCCTTGTCTTATACTCACTCCCTACACATAGTTACACCAACATGCAATACACTACAATTGCCGGGAGATCGGTCGGGGGCTTAGAACTTGTTTCGGCTGGGGTGGTGCCCCGCTGGTGGAAGATGTTTGAAGAAAACACCGCTAGCCGCCAGAAGTTCGGCGCCGGATCTTGCTATCCAACGGGGGAAAGATCACCGCCTCCACCCGAGCAAAAACTAACGCGATCAAATGAATAGTGCTACAATTTTGCATAGATTTTATCGTTTTATTTTTATATTCTCAACAAATTTATATTTTCAATTATGTATTTGCGTGAGGAAGTTCAGATAAATAAAAACTTGGCAATTAAAAAAAATGATAAAAGTGAAAAATCACACTTGTGCTCGTCTTTGTAGGTATAATATACTCTATCCTCGTAAGAAATTTAAAGAAAAAAATCGGAGCCATTTTGTAGAGAATTTTTAAAGAGACTTCATGTGAATTACCCCTAAAATTCATAAACTAATTCGTTTCAAATTTGCAAGGTTTCGAGTCGGGCCACTTCGACCAGGGAATATTCTTTTGGGGAAAGAATGCGCCGAGTGGTTTAGGTGCTAATGTTGATTTCGGAGATACAAACAGAAACGGAGACTGGCAGACAGATACATACAGTCAGGCAGATACATACAGACAGTCAGACAGACAGACAGACAGACAAAAAGGTCAGATGGGCGGACGGACAATGTTGGAGTACACTAACACTGGAGAAATAAATGAGATTCAGTTGTAACGTATAAGGCAAAAAAGCCCCGTCACAAGGGAAGTACTGTACGTACGAGTAAATAATTCATAAGAAACAATTGTAGGAAATGAGAATGTAAAGTAGGATCACGTAAGAAGCTATTTTCAGGCGAATTCTGAAATTCAAAATTCGAGGTAGCGGCTCTGGTGACTTCAAGGTACAAACACTACCAGACGAGTCATGATATCGATGGACAAAAGCTAAACTAGTGAAAATGTCACTAGTGTCTTAACGAATTCGAAGGATCTGACTCCTTCCAATAGTGAAGCGATTGGCGCATCAAATTATTCCAAAAATTAATATGATTTTTCAGCTAAAAAGTGCTCTAAAAGCAACGCTATTTGATAATTTACCAATATTTGGAATATTTTTGTGCCCAGTTACTAATTTTCGAATTTATTGATTTGACAATGGCAGGGGTCTACTAATGAAATCATCAGAGAAACAAGACAAGTTTGTGCAAAGAATGACAACACAAAAAAATAACGTCATGACGAAACAAATTCTCTGACATTTGACTTTTCTTAACAGTATTTAATTCCCACATTTTCCCATGACTATGGCGCATCCACACTGTTAGTCACCCTGATCATTGATTTATGGTGGAACAAATTTGGAACGCATGAACTGCTTGTGAGCTTTTCTGCCTCTAGCACAGGAGTTGTGGAATTACTATCTGTTTTCTGCAGAACCTGTTCAGATACCCACCCAATTATGTTTTGCTTTAGTAATTTTTCTCTTATCTTTGACACATGGATATTACAAAACGTCCAGTCGGTAGGACTTTTAGGATGTGAGCGTCATTTTAACGTAGTCCATTTTTGTTTAATTATCTTGTTTACTCGTCAGGAATTCAATTCCTTGTATACTTAAAAGCGTGAAGGTCTACCTGAATTCCTATTCTCCTACAAAAACTGTATTTCGTGGTCGAATAACATCGTACATTCACTCTGATATAACCTACGAAGATCTGATATTTTTCAATTCACGTTAACTCAATATGTGAAAAATTGATTAGTGATTCCGGACGCGTCAACTGCTAAGGCCATCAGTTCCAATTTCTCTCGCTAGATAGTAAGATCCGGCGCCGACCAGGCTTGCGGGGTTTTCCCAACCACATATCGCCCACCAGCAAAGCACTGCTCCAACTGGGGCAAGCTATAAGTTCCTGATCGGTCTCCCGGCATGTGTGGTAGTGTAGTGCATGCTAGTATGTGCGTATGGGGGGTGAGGGTAGGACAAGGAAGGGGAAGGAACGATCGCGCGCGGTCCGTGGCCCGTTTGGTACGGTACTGCTCCGGCATTCGCCTGGCATTGATCGGGGAAATCACGGAAAAATACCAATCAGAGCAGCGGGTCGTTAAAATTCTCCTCCATACAGCGACTGAAATGAACCTAGCTAACGTGGAAAACCCTACCACCGTCGGTGGCGGAACCCCAGGACCTCCCGGTCACACGTTCTGCAGTGACATCAGTTGATGCTCTGAGCCACCTCCGCCGGTCAATACGCGGGGAAAAATAAGCGTAAAGGAGGGACACTTACTTACAACTTAAGAGGCGCTCATTACTGAAATTGGGCAAACAAATTACCTTTTTACATTACTTCGTAAAAGCATCTTTTACATCTAGTGAACTTGAGTTCATTACGCTATGACCTCATTGTTTACTTCTTATGATTGTGATTAACTGCTAATCGTACATGGAATATTTTATGGAAATTAATGCTCTGCGCATTTATTTCCATAAAACGTATGAAATTCATTTCTAAGCAGTAATTGATAACCTTCTTTCGCGTAAATTTATTCAGAATCGAATGTTTTATAAAATCGTTAATAACTAGTAAAATCGTGAGAGCCTAGGCTTCTGCGGTCGGTAACTACTTGTCAGGGAGACGCCACGTTCTAGGCACAGGTGCCAACGTTTCAGTCGCCATTCTACGACCTTCCTCGGGGCGAAATGAGATAGTTATAGTAGAATCTTTTTTACTGCCTGAGCGAGCAGGTAAGGAATTCGATTAGAGCTGGAACTAGTGGCTCCAAGCAGCGCTTGGTTGCGTGATCGGAGAGTATAATATTGGAGATTATTCTTTTGTTAAGAAAATAGTGTTTTGTTTTTTTAATTTTAGATGAGGCTCGTGAATTCTTGAGCAAACTATGACATTCGGAATATCCTCGAATGAACATCAAAAACGCATTGAAGTGAAGTAGGTACCATCTTAGATAAAACATTAATTTTTTTAAACATGATTCCAAAATCCGCAAAAACTTTTACGAGATCGAGAATCATTTAGTGTCTGAGAGGCACATTTTTCGGGGGCAGTGTAAAGGGGCGAAGCGTGACGCCTGTTGGCAGGGGGAGGTGGAGGAGGAGGAAAGACAAGGCGTGGCGGGCTGGGACGGAGCCGGGCGAGGCGGGGCGGAACAGGGAGGGCTGGGGTGGCAGACGGTAGAACGAGGTGGGACGGGACAGGTCGGAGGAGCGAGGCAGATCGATGGGTTTTGGGTAGGGGTGGGGTGGGGGTGGCAACGGCCGGGCAGGTCTGGCGGTCGTCGAAGCCGGGATGCGGGCCGGCGGTATGGGCGGACGGGACGGGACGGGACGAGCCGAAGAGGGCGTGTGAAGTCGTCGGTCGGTCGGTCGAGGCGGCTGGTGGGCGTGGTGTTGCGGAGGGCCGCTGAGCGGGGAAAGGCGGGGAGGTGCGGGCCAGAGCAGAGCAGGACGGGGCGTGAAAAGAGGACGGGCAGCGCGGCGCGGCGAGACGTGACGTGACGAAGAGGATCGGGGCGAGTCGGAGCGTGCCAAGGGGCAGGGCGGGGCGGGGCGTTGTCTGGCCGTGCGCCAGCTGCTAACAGGCTGAGACGCGTCGCGACGCGACGGCCCCGGAATGCTGAGGGCCAGGCGAACAGAGCCGCGGGCGGCGCGGGGGGAGCGACTTGGGCCTCGCGCGGAGTGCGCCACAGCGAGCTACATCTGGGGGAGATGGGGCTACACCCTCAAATTCGTTCCGTTGCAAGAAAACACTGTAGGTGCTGGGGATTGTAGGCGTCAGTGATGCCACTACTTCGATAAGAATTCTAGCGGTCGGTTGCTCTGATCGGTAGTTTGCCATGGTTTCGCCCATCATCAAACACACACTAGAATGCCGGCGACAAACGGACCACGCGCGATCTTTCCTCCCTCTAGCTTGCCCTCTCTTCTCCCCTTACTTACACACACTAAGACTTACATGCATGGTAGCTCGTTCTATAAAATGCTGCGCCAACATTCGCCTAAATTGTATAAGGAGACCTCTATCCATAGCAGTCGACCTACGAATTCAATTCCGGCACGCACCACGAACTCACGCTGTTCAACGAACTTCCCGACTTGTCACGATCGAACCTGCGACCTCTGCGTCCGACCGTAAGCCACCGGTGGTACTGATCCATACGAAGACGATAAGGTGTGGACGTAACTGGATGGAAACAGCGTAGTTGTCACTTAACGTTGTTGTTCTGTTTGGGTAGTGCTATGCATTAGTTCAGGGGTTTCTAACTTCTTTCGTGCGCGGCTCTCTTGGCTTACACGAAACTTCCCTCCGCTCCTCTAATAACAAAACGTTACAAGTATAAGGATTAACACGTGCGTACTAAAGGTTCAATACAAATAAGTGATATAATAAACTATTTTATTTCTCCATTTTAATTAGGTATCAAAATAACATAACAAATTGTATTCAACTTCTATTTTTATGACAAAATGCTACTAAAAATTAATAGGAAGAATGAGCTTTCTTCTTCCACCAACAATTGTGCAAATCAGGGTTCAATATTTGAAACTGCGACTCGCAATATTTATTTTATTTTATTTTATTTACGTTCAATTTCGATCGCGACCAAACACAGGATGGACATAGATCGTGTGAGCACGGGAACTCTGGTTCTGCATGGATAGAAATATTAAATATCCCCGAAGAGCGCTCGGAATGTACGTCGATGCTGAAGGAGACACAGAGGCTTAGTGGAAAAGGACTTGCCAGGTTCAATTAATCCATAATTAATCAATAAAATAAATCATATATATTACAAATATCATATACTATGATAGTACTAAATTCATCTGTGGACATAAAAGACACAAGGATTGAAATAAATAAAATCTAAACGCCACTGAGCCGCGACGTACACTTTGAAAACCCGAACTTTAGTTAATGGTTTTGTGTTTCCGGGCACGTCAACTGCTATGGTTAATCACGTAAGTGTAGTGCATGTTATATTCAGGAAGATGGTGGTGATCTCCTTGCTTAAAACCATCGATCCACTCGTCACCCGTTACAGTTATTTTCACGATTCCTCCTCCAGGTATCTCCACCTGCATAGGGCACAGCCCCACCCGGGATAAGCTCTAACAAGTTCCCGACCGGTCTCCCGACATGTGAGTGCATTATTTGATTGATTGCTTAGTGATTCCGGGCGCGGCAACTACCAAAGTCGTTAGTCCTGTCAGTGTAATGCATGTTTATTATCGGGGAGTGGCGGTGATTTTACCCCGCTGTTTGGCGAGAACCTGCGCCGACCAACCGTTGGCTAGCAGAGTTTTTTCCCAACCAGGTATCTCGCACCAGCGGGGCACCTCACCAGTCGGGACAAGCTCGAAGCTCCCGGCCAGTCTCCCGGCATGTGTGGTAGAGTAGTGCATTTTAGTGTGTGTGAGTAAGGAGTGAGGATAGGACAAAGAAGGGGAAGGTGTGATCGCGGGCCGTTTGTTAGGGACCTGCTCCGGCCTGGCGTTGATCGAAGAAACCACGGAAAACTACCGATCAGAGCAGCCGGCCTCTAGAATTTTCCTCCAGGCCGACTGAATTCGACATAGCTAGCAAGCTAGTGTCAAACATTCTGCCAGTGTCGGGACTCGAACCTACGACCTCCCGGTCAGAGGGACTGCAGTAACATCAGTTGATGGCCTGAGGCATCTCTCCCGGTATGCATGTGCATAGTGTATTGTGTGTGTGTGTGTGTGTGTGTGTGTGTGTAGTGAAGTGCATGTTAGTGTATGTATGTGAGAATAAGTCAAGGAAGAGGTAAGAAACATCGCGCGCGATCCGTGGCTCGTTTGTTAAGGTACTTCTATGACATTCGGCTGATTCTGATAATCCACGGAAAATACCGATGAGAGCAGCCGTCTTCTAGAATTCTCCTCCGTATGGCAGCAGAATTCGACCTTGCAACACTTAGGTAAGTCGAAAATTTCGATGCCGTCGAGTCTCGAAACATCCCCCGTGTCAGAAACGCTGCATTAGGAACAATGAGCTGGTGGGTTCCTTGATGACTTGCGTTGACATTTGGTCGATGCCACAATAAAACGAACTCCACGCTTTACGCAATTGGTCCGGAAATAGCGTTTAGTGAGAAAATGAAAAACCACAAGCACAAACACAGTCTACCGGATGTTGTTAACAACCCGAGAAACACGACTTTGGCAAAAGACGCGAACTTCTGATTTCATGCTAAGCGGACAGCTGTCTGCCACAGGGTGCCTACAAAAAGACGCAAAGTTTTGCTCCCTTGGCACGTACAGCAGGGCACACAACTCACGTAACATTTGTTTCAGAAATACAATGGCTTCACCACGAGCAATCCCCTTTCAGTTTCATTCAAACTTGGCATATTTTGTACAGTTAAATAATAGCGAAGAATTCGAAACTCAAAGATTCTATATGGTGTAAAATCTTCCTGGAAAGATTTCGATCGGTGCTAAATGCAAGACAAAAAAAGAACTAGTTAATTGCCATCTCAAAGAAATAATTAGTTTATGTTTGGCTAAAAACTATTAGAGTGAACAGTTGTGTCAAATAGAGGCATTTCAAAGAAGGATATCAACTTCTTATTAAATTATCGACATACCACAGTCCTAATTAGCAAGGAAGGCAGCTAAAATTTAAAAGAAAATCCAAGTAGCCAGTTCGAAAATGATATTTGTAGCGGGTAAGTGCCTCCAAATGTCAATTTTATTTCTATTTTCTTTTCTACAAAGATTAGCCTTCTAGTTCCGTCATCACAGAACTTCTCCCTCTTACTCCTTGGCTTACATTTGAAAGCTATCTTCTCTATCGGGGGTTATCCATTCGTTATGTCGCAGCAATTTATTTCTGTACTTCACCAATCTATCATTCATGCTCTTATTTCGGATTCTTCTCTTATATAACCTAAATCAACACGTGGACAACAGTTCGCTCTTCGTAATCGACATTTTTCCGCACTCTGTCGTTGTGACTATGACAGTGTGCTCCGTGTGTGGACCTAGATCTCACCTCCACAAACACGGGGGAAAACGCACTGCATCACCGAATTCTACTATTTCAATGCAAGTAGAGCCTCGCTGTTAGAGGTGCTTGGGTTCCAGCACGCGCCACTTCATTCGGACCATGTGGTCCCTAAACACGAAGAGCGTAGTTCTGAACCGCCGAGTATCTTATCTCGCTTGATAGCGCCCTGTTGACTGAAGGCCTGCACGGTTGAGAATAGCAATTTGTCAAAATGTTCGCCGATTACTCGTGCATGAAGAACATGATCGCATTTCATTAATTTAATATACTGCATTTATCATCAAAATCAGTAAAACTATGTAGTGCTGTGGAGAAGTATAATCTGCGCAAGTTTTCTCGAGTCCCTTCCTCCGCCTTTTATACATAGTCAAATGATAAATAAAAGTTCCAACCAAGCGTGGATTGAAATGGAGCGTGCATTGCGATTTGAAAACTAGGAATGTTCGCTCCCTAGTCATTCCAGAGTAATTATTTGCAACGGTAAATGAACTTCAGGATTGATTTTATTGTATTGCTAACAAAAAACAGCCGTATCATCCGGGCCGTACTTCCGGCAGTAAAACGTGCGTAGATATTGTAGCATTTAGTACTTATGTCCAGAAGGAAAAATGGGTCCATCTCAACATTTGTTTCTTGATTCAACGGAGCCTGAACGGGCAACCTGATTGAATTGGGTTTCGTTGACCCTGAAGTTGAAACACAGTTCTTGTGAAAGGTATATTAAGTCTTTGAGAATCATTGAGAACAAATAGCAAGTAATACATTAATATCATTGTTAAAATACATATTGTCTTTGCTGTTCAGAAATTCATCTAGAATGACTAAAAGATGAAAAGGATATATTATGTTCAAAGAAATACGGTTATTATTATATTAAACGATTCCGTCTTACCTACTTAATTTTTACAATTTTTAATTCAGGGAACACATCGGAAAATTAGTTTTATTTCCTTATTCATTTATTTCGGACGTTTTAATAGTTTCTAGTGCTCTTTATCGCTTACATTTCATCTTTATTTCAGCTTAGCAGTGCTAACTTATCTCTGAACGAATATGAAGAACGAGAAAATTTGCTTCATTCAAGAAGTGAAAGATTCGCAAGTACGCGGAAATGGACGAGAAATACTAAAAATGCGCAGACAACGTACGGAACAAGCGATCTGTTCTTTTCACAGACGCACTGAGAAAAATTCGTTTGCAACCAACTGATTGCTGTATGCTGCATATATGCAGTTAGTGAAATCATCCCAAACAGATATTAGGTTTGCAGTAGAATCATGAACGTTTAATTTATAATTGCACATTCGATTCACTTTATTACGAATCTACTCAATCGAAATTTTACGTTTTCATCTACCATGTTGATTCCAACTACTCTAACATTGTTGGGAGTTTAAAAATTTCCCCTCAATGTGACGAAGACTATAAATGAAAAGACTAAGTCCTACGCTTTCCTTACATTCACGCTTCTCCTACTAACCTGCCACAGAACTGAGAAAATAAAATGAATGAATGCATATACTTTTAGAATACAATACTTTCGGACTCCTTAATGTCACACAGATGATCGAAACATTTGCTATCTAAATGTAAACGTCTTCAATATCTTTCGCTAATCTCACTAAATAAACGCAAACAGTAATAAAGTTAGTGATGTGAAATATAATCACAACAAGAGGTCTAGTAATTTTAAACAGCAGTCAACGCAACGAAAGAAGTAAACATCATTACATTTGTGTGTTTGAGACATTTATTATTTCGTTTTTTGTAATAATCAAAATTACACTGTAACTGAAAGAACGATTCATTTATTAGCCACGATTTACTGGAAGGGCTTCACATCAAAATCTCTTGCTACATTTTGATTAAACTTGATAAATTATCATCTGTTCAGTCACCAGGCTTCCAGTGTGAATAAGTAGCATTACTTCTACCACAAAAATCGGAGAACCAAACTTTCTTTTAGATTCCTTTCAGTTATAAGTATGTAATAAATTTCCTTTATTACTCAATTTAAGTGTAAATGTCGTAGGACTTCCGAGGCTTTCATTTTATTTTTTAATATTTCAGTAAACGTTCGCGCATTTTTAGAACAAATGTAGGCTCAGGAAATCTCGCTGTATCTCTATGAGAGGCTGCATATAAATTCCCAAAGACGAATTTATAACCTTGCCCGAGAACGACCTTCCGCCCCATTAATAAATGTCCACCTTCTTTAAAGGCAACGATCCTACTTGTTTCACGTGATCGTCCTTTAAATAGGACGGCCTAGGGCTAGGAAACAGCTGGGTGCCGAAAATAGGTTCGGTCAACAAACTGAGTCTTTCACTTAAAAACGGAAAGAGCTGAAGGCGCGCTGCCAAAGCACGTGGTGCGTCTTATATCATCAGTAAAGACAGGACTTTCCGCAAAGTGGGAATTCCCTCTTTGTAATTTGCACCACCAAAATTAAATAAAACTATCGTAATTTTTCAAAACTATGTGTTAGCAACAAAACAATGTAATCTTAATTTCCCCATTTTATTTTCTCATATTATACTTACGGAGTGTAGTCAAAGTATTGAATAAAAAAACAACAAACAAACATTTCTCAAGGAAAACTCACTTTTTGGGCACCCAGGGTTTAAGGCGTGACGGTAGCAGATTTTCGCCAGTAGCTACATACCTAGATCCTATTCAGCCGCTGCCTGAGGGAGAATTCTAACGGACGGCTGTAGTTTACGTTGGGTTCTCCGATCAACATCAAGGAAATGCCTGAACATACCCGTAACAGACGAGCCATGGACTGCGCGCGATATTTCCGTCCTCTTCCTTGTCCTATCCTCACCCCTCACACACTCTTACACTCACATGCATTACACTACCACACATATCGAGAGGTTAGAGCTTGTCCCGGCTCCGCGGGAGGAGATACCTGTAGGGGAAGGGCGTGTATTTCAGCGGCGAATCTCACCGTGCAGCAGGGGAGGTACAACTTCCAGCCATAAAACATTCACTTCAGTAGTGACACTACTAAATGCAGCTGTCGACGAGCCCGATAACATGAATCGTAAACGCGTTTGAAAGTTTTATACACAGTCGAAACAGGCGCCAAGCGGGTTGCGGCACACAGGGAGACGAATTCAGAGCTCGGCGCAGTTCACATCGGTGGTTTTGATTGAGCGGATTCAAGAAAAATGTTTGTCAACATGTTCGCTAAAATCTGGCTAAAACATATGGGGGAAAAATGTGAAAGTGAATTTTGCTCTATATTAAGTTCCCTCTTCGAATCCATAATGCCCAATTGTACGTAGTATGTTATAGGTATCCTCGTCGCTTTAAGGTAAGGCAGTTTATCAGCTTTGACGGAAAGATAAAGAAAAGAGCCTACAGTTGATGTAGAATCGTGTGGGTGTGTGAAATCTGTAAATAAATGTTTAAAATTTAAATATTGTTCTATTAATTCGTATAAGGAAGCACAGTCAATAAGAAAACACGTCAAAAAGTCGGCTAATGTAATTAGCAACTCATTATCCCGTCAATAATACGCACAGAACCGTTATGTATTAGTGTCCAAGAAATCATGTCCATTTTTTCTTAGAAATTACCACTGGCGCAAGGTGTTGTGTCACGAGTGGCGAAAATCGAAGCTGTTTCTTCAGAGAACAAAACTCAGCCTTCAAAGCTACGGGGAGCTTACTTGGGCCTCACCAAACAGTAACTTAATCTCTCAGAAGATTCACCACTACTTTTGATCGGCGACTGAAGGTATACGATGGCTCGATTTAATAATAACTGTACGTTACTTTTGTGTTTTCGTCGTTTGATTTTTTATTCAGAAACACGCAAATATTCCTATATATTCCCTTTATACACGTTTGTTGGCAAGTTTCACACATACACGCGCATTCACACAAGCACGCGCCCGGGACCTTCGCTGGAGAGGTGCCCCAAGAACTTTTTAAAATAACATTTTATATTTGTTTCGTAAATGTATATATTCTGTAGGTAACACTATGCATAAAACTGCAAACTATTTAACTAATGGTTCTCCGTAATGATACGAAAACATTTCCCTCACATACTGCATTAAAGAAATTGCATTGCAAATTAGTTTTATATGTAATTTCATCACGCTTGCGGTGTTAATCTGTCCGTGTCCCTCATGTGTGAACATGAGACCAGGACCTCCCTTCCCACAAAGCGAATGCAGGGGTCGGGTCGGGCCGCGCCGGTTCGAGGCAGTTCACCCGCCGCGGCGAGTGCACGTGCTGCCAACCGGCCAGCCCCGCCGCGGTCTCCGGATGCTGTCTCGACGCATACATTCACACAGGCGACGCCCGCCCGCCAGCTCGTGACGTCAATTCAAAACACGACCGGCCAGTTCCTCGCCGCGCGCGCGCGCCCGTGGGTGTCAAGGTCACGCCGCCTCCCCTGCCCGCGACCTCCGGTTTGTTTATGCGAATTTCAGTCGCCGTTCCTGGCGCCAGGAGGCGCGGCGGTCGCTTCGCGACCAGGGACGCCCGCCCGGCGACCGACCACGTGCTGGTGCACTCCCGCGCGATCTGACGGGCTACTCCGTAACTGCCAGCGGCGGTGCGCGCGCCATCCATTGACGGAAGCTACAACTATAAGCTTCTCCGTGTTGGTTATTCACGTGCGAGGAAATAATGCGCGCGAAAATTGGGAGTAGTGCCAAATTACGAGTAGATGGGTGTCAAGGCTATTGAGAGTTTGTGACACTTAAGGGTCGCCCACGATAGCGCCGAATTTGGTTCTCAAGCCGCGGTGACGGACGCCTGTAAAAAGTTGGACGAAAAGACCTGTCCGAATGCGCCATCTGTTACCACGAATGCAAACGAGCAGTAGTTAAAACATTCGTGGCGTGTTGATCCTGTAAAAATAACCCACACTAGCAACTAATGTTATGACATGCCGTTGGAGCCACAACAATACTGCCCTTTAAATAAGCTAATATTGTTTTCATGCAACAAACGCACGCACTGTAGCAATAGCTGCGAGGAGAGACGCTGGGTGTAACGTGGACGTTTCCCACTACGAGTTTCTGCATGGAAAGCATTATCGATATGTACTGCTAGTTAGCAAAGGCTTCGAACTAGCTGAAAGATGAAGTAAACGATAGTACTACGCTCCAACTGCTACTTTTAATTTCATACTAATGTCTAATGAAGGGAATACCATGTAATTAAAACAAAAACCACGTTCATCATCGACCTCATTAGCCAATGATGCATTCAGCATTATTCCCTTCCACTCCAGGTTTTGTTTGAGGAATGCGCTCTACAGAGGCAAATGCGATGCCCGATTAGACGTGGGCACTGGCTCGTAATAAAACCAGTGGATCTGAGCAAACATTCCGCTCTAAGTCAAACTTTGTTTGGAAATTTAAAAGTGAAAATAGCTTCACACTGCAACTACTCTCAACGTTTCTCACCTGTACTACGGGGTTGGAATGCCTTCCAAATAAGGATGTTGAAAAAAGTACTACTTTTATATTGCAGATTACGGCGTAAGAAACGTAACACACGGTGACGTGTTATAACGGTTTATACGTTGCACGTCCATCTGCGATCCTAATCAGCGGACTTCAATTTTCTCGACTTTTACTTCTTCGATACAGGACTGGGAAACGGGAGGCAGTAACTCACGTTATTCCGCGTTGATAGTTTCTTCTAAGGGCCGCCCATAAATTACGTAACACAAATTTGGAATACTTTGAATACCCCCTCTCCCCTATAAAGCCAACTTGACCCCCTAAATAATTCAGTAACGCATGCAACAAAGAATGGCACCCACTCCCCATTTACAATACGTAAAAGTCAATTATAAAGCAGAAACTAGTTGTATTATATTTGTGTTGTATATTAAAAGTTATAATGGAAGTCAAAATTAGTCAAGAAATAATATGACCAGGGACCATTTTTTAAAGGATGCGTAGACATGAAAATTTCTGACAAGACAAGCAAACATCAAAGAAGATGCATGAGACTCATTTTCATTTACACTAAAAAAAAGTAAATAAAATAATTATTTAAAATTTTGGAGCACATTTGGTTTGGATTTTTTCAAGTAACATTCGATGTATTAGAGGGTACGAAGTTTCAATACTATAAAATTACGTAATAATAACCTATTATTTGAGAAAGTATGAGCTGTAGTAACATCTTAAATTTTTTGGACTTCAATCTCATTGATGCAGGTTGGGGAAGGGCAAGAGGATTCCGTATCCTGCGAAAGCACACTTTCAGGGTTTTGTGTGGATGGTTTCATATAGAAGTTCAAAACCGTCAAAATTCTTTATAGTGTTACACCATGTCATCAGTATTGAGAGGAAGAGTTTCACAGATTTTATGTTTCTTCACAGCAAATTTCTGTGGACAGAAGTACCATTGTATTCAAAGAGCAAGTTTCATTTAGGGAAAGTCAACCTAAAGGAAGGAATTAGAGGCCATCCATAAATTACGTAATGTTAAAAGAGGTGGGGAGGGGGTTTGAGGATACACAACGCAGCATTACACGGGGTGGGGGGTATTAGTTTAGTGTTACGTTATGCTAATGATTTTTTTCAACCTTTGCTGAAATACTTTTTTTTTTTTTTTTCAGTCTTAAACTAATGGTATACTGATTGAATCTTAAATTACAAAGAAAATATTCAAAACTAACCTACAGAATATTCTAGAATACAATTACAGTGATGCAGTAAATTCTTGCCCATGTGTCCTCCACAATATGTGCACTTGTCTAAAATTTTTTTGCCAATGCTTCCTTCCTGAAAAATTCTCCCCCAAACTTATGGTTACCTGCAGTCAGCATTGTCAATTATTTCGGTCTTCAATTACAATTGATTTTAATATATAAACCATAAAATTAATACAAATTGTTTTGTTATAAATTTATTTTTTGCTTTTTGTAAATGGTACGTACATTCACAAGCATTACACAATTACCAAGCAAGCATTACAGGTGTGTTACAGAGGGGAGAAGGGGTATTAAAAATTTCCAAATTTGAGTTACATTATTTATGGATGGCCCCTAAAAGCTTTTATGTTGTCAGACTTGGGAAATGGATAGGTTAAGCATTAGAACCATATTTAGGTGTGGCCACATTGAAATTTATCAGGTCCAACATGCCTTTTACAAGTAGAATAGTTGTCCATCTGCTCACAACATACTTCAATTCTCCCAGGAAACAAAAGGAGCACATATGTTTACTGGTCAGGTATGTTTACTGGTCCATCTTCAACTGGCCCTAGAACTAATAGATCTTTGAGTTCACTGGAATAGTTCTGTTTTGATATTAAGATGAGTTAAAAGAGCTGATGAAGCACAAGTATGAGAAGAAGAAGAAGAAGAAGAAGAAGAAGAAGAAGAAGAAGAAGAAGAAGAAGA
>BOPP01000007.1:19019818-19039942 GCA_017312745.1 Gryllus bimaculatus | reverse complement strand
AAAAAAAAAAAAAAAAAAAAAAAAAAAAAAAAAAAAACAAACAAACAAACAAACAAACAGAAAAGAGAAAATATTTCAATGAGAGCATCGAAGTTGTCAGCAACAACATGGGCAGATAAGAGAATAATTAGCACATTGAATACATACTATGGCAATAAAACAATATATGTTAATCAAAACAAAACACAAAAGATGAATAATGGGCTCGACTCAAAATCCACAAACCAATTGCGTATGAATATAATTTATACATGGAGGGTGTGGATGTACCTCCTCGATATGGAATCTCTTAATGGGTTAATTAAAACTCTTAAGTGTGATGAAATGTTTCCCTGATTATTTTAATTACAGAGCATTCAGTCATGTGACCGGTTTTGACAGCCACTGATGCCATACCACATGGATCATGCCTGGCTTCTAAAAGTAGCAAGACAAAAGTCTGAAATAATTTTCTTCCACCCCAGAAAAAAAAAATGGCTGACTTGGCTGGGGTGCATGGTGCATTAAGTGCCCTTTGGTATGTTCATTTCTCTTTGGCATCTCACAAATTGCTTTCCAATCTATAGGGCAACGACCGCTCCTTGCTTAGAACTGGAGTGAACATTTAATGTCTCGCCACGTAAAATAAGGCATTAATTCAATTCAATATTTACAAACGGTATCCCTGAGATGCCCTACTGGAGTTGCTAAAGGCTGTGAGCTGACAATTTAGAGAGAATATCGCATACTTTTTCACACGCATAATAAATGCAAAATATTAGTTAAAATATATAAAATACTATCTGAACCCATGCTCTTACATCACACAAAAAGGAGAAGTGTAGAAAAGTTATGGCAGAATACATCTGATGATGACATTATACATCTGATATGCAATGTTGTTCAGTACTTTTCAGATTCACGTCGTTCAGTACTTTTTCTGCAAGACCTCTGAAATTAGAGGCTTGCAAATTCTGAAGGAAAGGAAAACAAAAACAAAAACAAAACAAAAACACACACACACACACTATTCAGTGAAAACAGATGAATTTTCTCAAAATGCACTAGTTATTGAAGTATGAAATATGAAGATGAAAGCAAAGGCTTTCTAGAGTCATAGTCAGTATCTACTTGCCGCCGACCGGGAGATGCTGCGTCCTAGGCACAGATGGACAGATTCAAATGGATACATGGATGGCCAAAAGCAGAAAATCTTGACATTCAATCTTAACCACATATGGATCGGGTCACCTGTATGTTCATTTAATTTTTTGAAATAGGATGCATATGTCAGACAATTGTTCAACATCCAGTTTATACACCTCACTGATATTTGCATTTTAAAACATTTATTGGTCTTTAAACTTAAAAACCTCTAGAATCAACTAGAACTTGGAATTCAAAACAAAGCAAAACCAACTATTTTAGTTGGACTTGAACTATGTAACAAATAAATAATGGAAGATAAGCTTTCATTCTATTAAATTTAAGACAATTCAATATTTAGTACTTGTACAAAGTTAATAAGAGCAAGTGTAAACACATCTAGGACCCACTACCTTAAATTTAAAAAAAACTATAACAACAACATATAGATACATTAAGGGGAAAATATGTTTTGATGTCCATTAATGATAAACCAATCTTTACTCAGAACCAACACCATAGCAAAGTAAAAGAACAACATTGTTCCTGCCCAAAAGGAAATGTATTAGGATTTTTCTGACAAATGGGTTCCACCTACTATAGTAAAACTTGCACAATGTGCTATGGGAAATCTATCCATTGTGAACATAAACCTCAATCCTGGCAAATGAAAATTCTACTTTATTACATTGTACAATGCAGAAAAAATTCTGTCTCTTCAGAATCCAGATTCAGCAAGCTTTACTGAGCATACACAGGGTAAAGGAATACTTCCAGATCTCTTTAAAACATTGTTTTACGAAAGGCCAAATTGAATTGACCCTGAGGCTGAATAAAATAAATTCCACATCATCCCATACAGAAATTATAGAGTAGGGATAAAAAATTTAAGTAGAACCAACAAATGTAATGTTTATTTATCTACATGCAGTACATACCAAAAACATTTTCACATCACAGCTAATAAACAATTCATATGAGAATATTTTCTCTACATAAAACAAAATCTGACAGTTTGAGAGAATAAGCTTTGATTCTAATCACTATCCAGTCTTCAGATTGTCTCAAATTATTAGAGCACACATCTGGAATATGTACAAGTATATACAATAAAGAAAGATGAATACCTTGTCTAGAAAGAAACCAAAAGGGTCCAAGGATTGGTCTACTTTATGAGGATTTCTCAGTCTTCTCTGCTAAGATTTTCTTTTCGAACTCTTCAAACTCTTTCTTCGTTATTATCTGAATTTCATCTTCTATTTGTTCAACTCCCAAAACCTGAGTGTAAAATAGCACTTGTTTGAATTGAAAATTCAAATTACATACCATATTCCATTACAGAACAACACACCATGGCAAAGAGCAAATTAATACTCTACCAGATTAACCAATGACACCACAAATTTGCTACCCAAACATTACTGATAAATACAATAAAATCCAACACTGAAAACCTAGAGAAACAACACATGCACAAGCAAGATAATTTAAGTACAGCAAATACAGTAATTTACTTATAGCAAAAATGAAGTAAATTTTTTTTCTCATATGTGCAAATATTTTTCTAGAATTCTTCTCAGAATTAATGCACAACCATAAAAGTCTCAAAATATTTTTCTCATGTGACCTAATATTATTAGCTTCAGAGAAACATGCCATATTCTGTCCACAAGCTCGATATGTATCGTGAAAAAATCTCCAAATAAATCGTCTAAACGCGTAAAAATAAATAATTCTGTAGTGAAATCTGAAGTTAAATTTCTATTCAGTAAAGGCAATAGAGAATAGAATTCTTTGAACATTTAATTATGAAAAAATAAAAAATCAGAGAAGATTCTGTACATAAAAAGAGGGAAAAAAGCATGTATACACACATGTACACATCAACATTATTAGTCTGCCTCATATACCACAAATGTTTTACACACGTCAGAGCTCACATGTGTGTAGAAAATTATGATTACACATGTAGTAGAACCTCAATTAACCATGTCTTGATTATGAGTGTTTACAGGCATTTTCATTGTCAACATTTTTGTTTATTACACACTCAGCAGCAGCTTTCTAAGGCTCAGCCATCATCATCATTATCAAGATCAAATATCTGCTGTTTGGAAGCCAGAAATACAAAATAGTATATTTAAAAACACCAGACGCACATTTCGTATTCAAAACTAAAGGGACGTTCTGAAATGTCTTTGATTTGAAATGCCAAAAGCATATGTTCAATTAGCATAGGCCTGCTTGAACACATTGTCATGAAGAAATATAATACTGGAATATATTAATGTATTTCTGTTCAATGTGGATCTCACATAAAAAATTATACAAATACACAAAGTTATAAAAAGCACATAAGTTAGTTCCTGTAAATGCCTTGTGTTTGTACACTTTTTACATGCAGTACACGTGTTACTATCAAAGCAGTTAAATAATTTTATCAAAGTTTTATTGACTGGGGGTGGAGTTCTCAAACACACTCCACGTTTTGCTATTTTGGGATTGTTGAAAGGGTTGAGGACCGCTGTTTCAGAGCTTCTAAAAGGAAGCACAGAGAGAATCACAGGCAAAAACGTTAAGCAAACAGTGCTCAAATATTAAAGTCAATACAATACCTCTGGGACGTAGAACTGCAACATATTCTGAACGCCATTCTTCAATGTGACAACTGAGCTGGGACAGGACGTGCAGGAACCTTGCATTTTCAGCTTCACAATACCATCTTCAAAACCCTGTAAATCACAACAAAACATTTTAATAAAACGATTTTTATAATCGAAACAACAAACGATTTAAATAAAAATTAAGATTGTTCTGTTTACAGCGAAGTTACTATTACCTGGCTAACTTGAAAATGGGAATAATATTTAAAAAACACTGCTGTATTAACTTGGGTGCCTAATATCTTATCACTTGAATATGAAGCATTCTAATCAATATTGTTGGTTTATGGTTCAATAATTATTGGCAGTCAAGATTATATAAATTACTAATACCACAAATTAGATAAACATCTCAGTATAGAATTTACTGTGTCAAATATTAAAATATTTTAAAAGTAGGTATACACAAGAAATGATATTTGAGTGCAGCTTCTCTGTATCTTCAGGAATTGTTAAGAATTAATGAACCATGAACCAAGAATACTGATTAGAAAATTAAGATTGCAGGCAAATTTAAGAAGTGAAGCATTGTATTTACATGCTCCATTTGAATAATCAGTCAGAAAACACACAAACAGCACCAAAAACAAAATTTGAAGTTAACTTTATATTGACATCATTATATCTTCATAAAATTTGTGTTTTCTGTATATTTAACATTTCTCAAACTTTCTACTTTACGTTAATTTTACATGAATTTGTACAAATGTTAAGTTAAAAATTTTAAGTCACGCAAAATCAGTCTATGTTTGTCATGTCGAGGAATATGACAGGAACATTCAGTGCATATTTTTGTATTTAGAGAAACACAAGTACAATACTAAAAATTCATGCAGAGAAAAAACATCTACCATCATTCCTGCTTTTTACATATCTAAAAAAGGTTCCAAGTTATTTCTGACTTTACACCATGTTAATAAACATATGGATTCCTCACCATAAAAACAATATCTCCACCATCTTCTTGTACAGTAGGTCTTATTCGAGTATCCAATAATTCTTTTATCATCGCTACAGTTTCGTCATCATCTTCCGTTATTTCTGCAACAGAATTAACATAAATTTCAAACTAAAATTTGAATTAAAACATTTACTAAAGCAAGTTGAGACTGACTTTTTAAACAATATTATGTACTTCAGTAGTAGGCCTATTACTTTTAGTTGGAAGGCCACATTAATCACTAATAACTGTAGGCTAATTAAAAGAGTAAAACATGTTACGGATTTATTGGAAATTTCTGATTTATTAAAGAGTTACCCTACACTATCTTTTACATTTACATCAATTTAAGGAATCAAACATGGGAAACTCCTTGAATGAGTGAATGTGTAGGCTTGAATGAGACTGTGACCCTGCTAGAAAATTCCGTTTCGAAATTGTTGGTCAATATTTAAACCTCCATCAATAACCATGATTTAAATGATTTAATTTGAACTTCCATGAACTGTGAAACACATCCACTTCATACAACTTTAAATCCCTGCTCCTCAATCAAGGATTTCACTCGGAACAACTTTTTTCAAATATTATTTTTAAGTTCAAAATATTATCATTACTCAAACAGTAGTACTGTACAGTCTTTAGAGAAAGTTGTGGGGGAGTAAAGAAAGGAGACTAACACAAAGAAGTATCTGGCACATGCTGTGAGGTGCTTCACACAACTTGTGTGTCAGTCACTTTCAATCTTGTGCTGCAACTACACAACACTTCAGTGCACAGGAAAACTGTTTTTGCAGTACATTATGAAAAAGGAACATGAAATTTAAAGCAATGGGATGCTATCAAATTTTGTGTTAAACTTGAATCCCTGAGTTGGCCTACAAAACAACCAACACGCATTTGAGGAACATTCCTCAACAAGATTACAAATTCTTCAATTGAAGAAATATCAAATTAGTAAATCAAAAATCACATCCATGATTTCCCCCCCCCCCTTTTTTGTTTGACAGCTGTGTGTTCACACAGGTTTTATGGTGCAAGTACAAACTGTTTAGATTTAAAAAAAAAAAAATATTTTTTTTTTTAAATAAGTCTTTGAAAATATCAAAGAAAGGTCAACTCATGTCTTGTCAGTCCTCATGCCAGGCTGGACTTTTGGAGCACTTTGATGCACCAACATGGTAACACCTCCTGATTCAGCCAATTGCAATCACCAATATTGGATGTAAAAGGGAAATCCCCTCTGCAACCCACCTTCGTCCATGTTATTGTTTGTCCCCAGATCAAAACCCTCATGAAAAGACATCATTTTTATATTTTAGACAATATGTAAAATAAGCATCACCAAGAAAATAAAGACAATTCCAGTAGAAGCATTTAAAAATTGTTATGAAGAAAGGAAAATAAGTTTGTGCATTTCAAAGGAACAACTTTGATGGGGTAACATAGACACACAAGTAACACAATATCTTCATTTCTTATTTCTATTTTTTACTATATTACACATTTTACATATTTTGTTAATATTTTATAATAAAAACAAACAATTTGCTTGAAATTTATTTCACAAAAAATAATCGACAAATTTTAAAAGGTAGTTTTTATTTCAAAAACAGGTTTGAGGTCCTTCCCAGATGGATACAGTCTATTTGGTTAACATCCATCTGCACTGCCTTAGTTATTTTTATTGCAACAAGCTCACGATAGAGCACTTGTTGCAATACTTAATATTTAATTCTTAATTAATTTAGTTATTTATTAATTTGAAAAAATAATTCCAAGTTCCAAGAAATACTAGTAATCACAGATGTGTGTATCACTTCAAAAAGAATGCTACAGTAATTGTTTGCTGGTTATCAAGTTCTTATGTTAGTACAATGGCTTCCATTGCTACCAAAGATAAAAAAGTAAACTTTAAATAAATTTAAATCCAGTAGGTCCAGCAAGTTTTATTTTTAAAATTGGTTTAATAAATATTTTCTTAATGTTATTTCAAATTACGTACATGTACATTGTAAGTAATATTTCATAAGGATACTTGGGCAGTATAAGGGTACTAAATGTTTTATACTGTACTTTAATATTATGTGTTATATCCAATTTGACATATTGTTTCATATTCTTACCGTTTTCATGACACATATCTTGCCATTTCAGACCCTGTTTGTTTCTCAATTTGCTTCTTCTCTGTCACAACTCTGATACTATCATTTCACACAACTTTAAAGAGAAAAAAAAAATAAAACTCTGTCTTACGTGTATCAGAAGGTGCTTCCTCTTCATTGACAATAGGTAGCCCGCTTGCAAAGAAGTCCATGATAATCGCAAATATTTCTGGCTTCAAAAGTCTCCATTCAACATCCTCATCAACCTAACATAAATATACCAGAAAGAGTACTATGAAAATCAATAAAAGAAGTGATAATTTAATGGGATAGGTGCAGTTGCCTGGGCTCAAAAAATGCCTTTTTCAAAAACCAAATTTAAAATTACTTGGTCATTTATCTTCATGTACTTGAAAGTCTCACATAGATAACTGGATTTGTTTTCGAATTGTCAATGAAAATCTTTAGTTCTGGTGAAATCCATTATTTTCTTATCAGCCACTTTACTTATAAGCTCCATTTTCTTAAAATGTAGATTTTATAAATTGGTTTCAAAGATAACTCAGCTAATAATGCATATATTTGTTTCTAATTTTTCAAAAATATTATGTGTAAATATCTAGAATACATAGTTTGGCTACACTACTTTCTTATTTGTAATTTTTTTTTATTATTGAAATAAAAATAAATTATTTATCACAGTCAATGCATACATAAAATGAAAAAAAGTTAATTACTCAACGATTCTAATTTACTGGTTTTACATTCCTAGTTTATTTTGAACATTAAGCATGAACTAGTTCCCAATTATGAAAATCAATAGAAAAATTATTAAAAAAATAAATAAATAAAATAAAAATCATATCATCAAAATATTCTATGAAACGATAGTTGTTACTACCCCTATAAATCAAATCATATTTTTATCACTGATTTAAATCTACACACCTGTTAACATTCCATCAAAATTTCCCCACATCATGCATTTGGCATGCCTACAATAATTTTTGTTAGTAAAATCCACAAATTAATTAAATGGAAAAGTGCACAGTGACAATTTATCACACTAATTTGGAAAACAAAGTAATTTTGAATTATGATAACTGATAATTTATCATTAGATTATTTTATAGCAACTTTAACTTGTTTGTGCATCACTTAACACTAATATTTTAACTCAAATACACATGCGCCATATTCATCACTAATATAAGCACTGTAATATACATTATAAAATGTTCTCACAAATTAATAAAAAAGAATAAAATAGAAACTTGTAATTTAATGACCATGCGAATGAAATATTTTATGATTCTTTGATTAATTGTTAACTAAATATTAATTCTTATTATAAATATTTCAAAATATTACATGAAAGATATTGAATATCTATTTATTCACAAACTTATGAACTATTTAACAAATTATTAAAAGTTACTAGAAATTAGTGCTATAATATTTTATAAATAAATATATATGTCAATATTTGATCAATTTCAGAAATTTAATATCAAAAAATACATTGTTGTTTTAAAAATGTGAATCTGATTAAACGATTCTATAAAAACAACATATTTTTCCACTCTCCAAAATCAATAAATCTGTGAATAAATAAACAATATGCAAATACTGTTACCACAAAAATATAGAGCAGGTGAAATAATTTTCAAAACCAATTAACTTGAATGAACACCACCACCATTGGAGACCAAAGCAATTTATGAATTTAAACATGCAATTTCAATTAGTTTTCTCATGTAAGTTTTTAATTCACATAACAGTCAAACCAAGTACAATACATCTCCCAAAACAAAATAGACTAATCAAATCAAATAGCACACAAAGAAACAACATTTTTTAAATAACCTTGCATTTCCTGGCTTAGCAGAAGAACAGTCAGAATATGGATGTTCATGTTATACATTAATTTTTTCATTTATTTGACATTACTGTTTATGCTAATAGAGTAGAGTGTAGTATTTACAAGAAACAAATGACTAGGCAGTCAGCATACTAATACAAACATTAATACTTCACATTGCAAAACCTTAAGTGAAATTATGTTAATATAAATAATATTTTACCTTGGTGACTGTAATGAAGTCTGGGCCAAAGAACACAGACTTAACACCTTCAATTCTGAACAGTAGTTTCCCCAGAGGTGAACAAAATGCTGTTGTACCATTTGGAAAGTCCATTGTTTTTCCTTCACCCAATACCTACAATTCGTTACAACAGTATTTAAAAAATTCAATGAACACTTGCTTCTTCTAATTTTCAAATCTCTCTGAAAATGTTCTCCTGATTACTTACATCAACTCCAGGGATGAATTTCAAGCTGTTAGGATTGGGAGTTTCTTGAGTTTGTATAAACATAGTCCTCTTTGCAACAACTGATGCAAGATTTGTTGGCTGAAGTAGAACTCTTCTTCCAGTATTTTGAGGGGAATGAAACCATCGTGGATGTTCGTTATATCTGCAACAATTGGTTTATCCATTACTTTATTCCCTTTACAATTTAATGAATTTAAATTTTCAATATTATGCTTTGAGCATCTTCAATTCTGGCAAGAACAATCTACCGCTTGTGAATAAATAGGACTCCATGTTAAATTAATATTCTAACAGAATTAAACCACACCACCTCAAGACGATCATTTTCTATTAGCCAAAACAAGGCCATTGACATTCTTCGTTCCAAGTTCTGAACACGCAGTACCAAGTTAACACAGATATTGGTTCTAAATGATGGTTATGGTAATTATATTATTTATCCACAAACTATTAGTAATTAATTCAAGAATTAATAACAGACGAATACAAATTCGTTTTAAAACTTACTTTATATTCTGTTGTATCTTTTGTGGTAATAAATACCGGGAAAACACTCCCGTTATACGCATGCATCCGCATCTGCCAGCCATCTTACCACACGTAACAGAACAGACTGACAGATTGGCTAAGACAATTCCAAAATTAGCATGCAAATCGGTAATGTCACGCGAATGAATTGTACTGATGTGAAATAATATTTATTTCACAGTTTAAATGAATAGTATTGGAAGGATTAAAGGGTGAAAGTATTGTTTTTCAATTTCTTTTCGATATCTTATTTACGGTAGGATCGAAATTATTATATCAGCTCGTATATTTTTCTGTGATTAAACAGAGGTTTTAGGGTTAATAAAATAACTTCAGTCATAAAAATACTTTATTTGTTATGTAATGGCACAGTAATAGTATTACAATTATGTACGTGTATAAATTATATTTTCCGCAACGGCGAATGACAAAACAAATGACAAGCGAAGAATGAAATATAGGTGTCGCTGAATACTCATTCCCATGGAGCGCCTTGTTCAAAAGCAAAAATCGAACCAACACGAATTAGAACTGACACTAAACGAAGTAAAAATTGGGCAATAACGGACTGTTCTAACTAATGCACCAGTTCGCGACCGTGTACACGTTACGTAGCGACGACACTCATAAGGATCGGGATATACACCTTCCTGCGTACATCGCCCTGGCACATCGGCGGGAGAACCTGGTTTCGTCGGCGGTGTCGTGGCTGCAGGAGCCACCACCGCAAGTGTAGGCGGGACGGGGGCGGGCAAGAAGTCCCGCACGCAAGTGGAAACACTCGCTTCCTGCACGCACATGTGCCTTTTGACGTCGTACGCCAAACCTTGCGAGCAGGATCCTCTCTTCGGGACAGTCGGCGTCGCCGATTCTCCGGGACAATCGAAGAACGCGTGGCAATCGAGCGGATCCGGGAATCGGTTCTTCTTCCCGTCGCAGACGTACGTGCACGCGCCCGTCTTGGCGTCGAAGACCTGTTGATCGGGGCACCGTAGCACGGCGCTACGGTAGCCCCTGGGGGACTGCGGGAGGCAGACGCGGTAGAAAGACGGGTGGCCCGGGAAGGACACCGCTGCGGCATTGGTGGAGCAAGCAGGTGGCGATGACGTCTTCGGGTCGCACGTGTCGCCTTCTGACACGCAAATCGACTTGTCCGGGTCGTAGGCGATGTCACAGACATCTGCGCAAAAAGGAAATTAATAAACAAACAACTTGATTCATTTTTGGAAAATTAGCACTTTCAGATAACCACTCCGGGTGTAAACGTATTCACTCGTGAATTTAATCTAATTTTAATTTATTAAATCATTAGTTATTTTTAAACGCTTTTATTTAACTTGATCTAAAGACAAGCCTTGTACTTCAATGTTTTATATTTTTTATAAAAATACTTTTCGAGATTTAAGGACGACAAACTTTTCTATATCTATTATCGCTTTCTTAGTATTTATGATTTAAATGTGTAATTATTAAATTATTATACACGTAGTTTTTAAATAAATCGCTAATGTTATTTTATTTCAACTTAAAAATTGGTCTCACCCAGTGCGGACTGCCTACCCCTATTCCCCTCTATAACTATGCCAGTGAACTACACATGTTATTGCAGTAATCGTGAAGACTGCTTTTGATAATAGTTGTTAACATATCTAGAAATGTTTTTAATTTATGTGAGGTAGTAATAAGACTGTAATATTTCGTGGTATGTTCAGCATTTTTTCTGTCACCATAAAATCTGACGATTTATTCTAAAATTTACGGGCATTACTGCGATAGTAAAGTAGTTAATTCTGTTGCTGCGGCACGTTACTACGATAGTGTGGAATGTTGCTGGTGACATAATTATTTAAGCAATATTTGCATTGCGTGGTTTAAGAAAAGATATATGCAAATAATTCTCTTGAGCCTAAAAAAATTACGTTCGAAGAGGATGTTGGCGCGTCGACTTCCAGTGGGGACATCTTCAGATCGTCAGTAAATATGCTTACCGAAAAAAAGTGTCGTGTGGTGGAATGCCACGAAAATAAGATTAATTTGCCTATTACGCATTTGTTATTGCACAATTAATATTACAATTAATAATAATTATCCTCAAAACAAATATGAGTTACTTTTATTCTCAATTGTGGGAACATGATTTGTTTTGTCCAGCCATTTTTTTCTTATTAAATATTTGACTTGCGATGAATCGATGGTTGTTTATTTACGTTTCTAATTATGGTATAACCCGTTGCTAAAGATGTTACGGTAATGTTCGTAAATCTCTTAACATATAGGTAGGTACAAGTGCACGTAACAAACCAGTGGAGTTGCATGTTAAAAGGGGTTAAAGACGCATGTGGTCGATAAAATGTTTATTTGGTTGAAGAGTTGTGTGAGAGGATTTCATTCGATGTTGTTGAGCAGAGTGGGTTCTCCTTTCCGCGTGGTTTCGTTTCACTCAAGTAGTGTCGGAGCGCGGCCGTCTCGCACATTCGTGATATTTTTATTAAAATATTGACTTTGTTGCAGAGTTATGCGAGACTATTTTCTTTGCCGTCGCAGAGCAGTGCCGCCTCACCCGAGTAGTGCTGCAGCTGTGCGGTCTCGCACAGGTGGTAGCGCCGGCAGTCGTCGGGGTCTGGGAAGGCGCCGGGCTGCAGGCAGCGGAAGGCGGGCTGGGCGGCGGCGGCGGCGTCTGCGCAGGGGGCGGCGCCGGCGGCGGCGGGCGCGCACGCGTGCAGGGCGGCCGTCGACGGCTCAGCGCCCCGGCCGTCGCCCGCGCCCCGCGCCCGAGGCGGGAGCAAGCTGAACGTTGGCGAGCGCGCGTACCCGCCCGCCCTCCGCCACGCACACCAGCAGCGCGTCGCAGCCGGCGCACCGCAGGCCTGGCCCGGCCTCGCACCCGCGGTCCGCCCCCGCGCCCGCCCCCGCCTGCACACATGCGCACGCGCACGCGCTTGCACTATGAGACAGTGGGGGCTACGTTGGGCCACTAGATTTACAATCACATACTACTACAGAGTACGCGGTATGCTCTATTTCTACTACTTCCCCTACAATCATTTCCTACCATAAAGTATGTGGCATGATGTAGGACGACCAATTTCACAACTGTATAAGCTATACAAGAATTTCATAATAAAATTTGTGCTACGTTCTATTTCTAATGGTTTCTGGTAAGTTGTACGACTTCGATTGATTAGTTCATTCGTGATTACAGGCGCGTCAACGGCTAAGGTTATTAGTCCCATATGTGTAGTGCATGTTTTCCTTGGGGGGGGGGTGATCTCGCGCTGGATGGCGAAATCTAGCGCCGGCCTACCCGTCGGCTTGCCGGTCTTTTCCCCTTCCAAGTATTTCCATCAGCGGGGCAAGCTCTACTTTCCAAATGGTCTCCCGGTATGCGTGCGAGTGTAGTTGATGTGAATGTAAATGTGCTTAATGAAGGGGTGCGGATACGATAAGGAAAGGGAAGGAAAGATCGCGCGCGGTCCGTAGTCGTTTGTAAGAGTATTCTCAAGGTGTTGGTCGAAACAAAAGCACGGAAAACTACGCAACAGCCGATCCCTAGAATTCTCCCCCAGACTGCGGCTGGACTCGATCTAGCTATCTGGCGTGGGTAGGGTCGAAAATTCTGCCACCGACCGAACACGAACCTAGGACAGGCACTGCAGTGACATTGACGCCTCGGCCAGCTAAGCCGTTGAAGTCTACCAATGAGAGCAGCCTATCGCTAGAATTCTCCTCCAGACCGGCTGAATTCGGCGTAGCTTTGCATGGGACGTGTGCTCCCTAGGGGCCCGTGCCGTGCGCTGGGGGGGGGAGGGCGCACCTGTCGCCGAGCGCGTCGCTGCACGCAGGTGGCGCTGTCGGCGGAGGCGACGGCGACGCCGCCGTCGGGGCAGGACACCACGGCCACCAGGCGGCCGGGCCCCGCGCACAGCACGAGGCGCCGCGTGTCGCTGGGGTGCACGGCCGCCCCCGGGCCCCGGCACGCCGACGCCGCCTCCACGGCCGCCTGGAACCAAGACGCGCGCCACCGTCATTTATGGGCTTACGTGCTAGCAAACACAAACATATGTCGAGTTAGTTGTATTACTCGCGCAACTTTTCTTCAACGATGTTCTCGCTTCCCCCTCTCTGGCCTAACAAATAGTTGAAGGCAAAAGCTCGCAGTGAGTACTGATGACATCATTCCAAACACATCTTCACTGGCGAGAAATAGAAACTATTTTCTGTTGAAGACGAGAACTTTTGTCCGCGATTTTCTGCAACAAATTCTAAAGAAATGACCGAAGTATACGAAGATCCATCACAGGAGATACCTCGAACTTCTGAGAAAGTTAGATCGCAAATTATTGAGAAAGCTGCGAAGGTATGACTGATTCTCCAGAGATTGGCATTGCTTCATAAAATCTAGTGACCGATTTCGTAACTAATACCCCCACTCTTCGCGCATTCCTTCAATCCATCGTTCAAGAAAAGGTGTGCGAGTAATGGACTGAACTCTGTGTACATAAAAAAAATAGAAAGAGAGAGAGAGGGGGTGAGAGAGAGGGAGAGGGAGAGAGAGGGGGAGAGGGGGAGAGAGGGGAGAGAGAGGGAGAGTAAGAGGGAGAGAGAGAGGGAGAGAGAGGGAGAGAAAGGGAGGAGCGAGGGAGAGGAGGGAGAGAAGGGAGAGAGAGGGGAGAGAGAGAGGGAGAGAGAGAGGGAGAGAGAGGGAGAGAGAGAGGGAGAGAGAGAGATGGTAGATATCAGCCATTGCTAAAATGAGAAATGTTACCGAACGCTGAAAAATAAGTTATAGTACGTTTGACGATCAATGCAGTTTAATTCTTCCAGAACATTCCAGCTGTAACGGCGGTTTCGTATGCCAATCGACACACTTTAACCAATATCGGCATATTAACAATCACGAGTAGTGGGAGACATGCGACAGCAAGGCAAGGAAGCCATGAAATATTTTCAATTCACTTATTGCGTTATGGAACAGAAACTTTTTAATATTCTTGGGAAGTAAAGAGCTGTATTACAGCATACTCCAATATGTTATTGCAGTATTCGCGAAGGCTGTTTTTGTTTAAGTATTTAATTTTTTGTAGTGTTATAGGAGATAATAATATTAAACTCACCTGCGTCACCGTCTCCTGGCCCTGCGCGACAGCAGCCGCCGCCGCCGCTAGCAGCAGTGCTACGATCTCGCGGGCGCACATTGTGAATCGGCGATTGGATTCCCGCACGACCTATATACAAGCCTCTCACCCTCGCGTTCAAGGTGACAGATGGTGTCACAAGGTGAGTGGTACATTCTGTGTTCACGCGGCACACCTTTTGAGGGACAGATGAGAGGGATAGTGCAATAAACCTTCCGTGCCGCTTCTCATGTGTTTGGTGTCATATACTCGACGCAAAACAATCGAATAAAAATAACTTTTTGTGAATAAATAGTCATTTACGTAACAAGCACAGAAATTGAGACTTTGGCGTACGAATGATATATTAACAAGGCGATGATAGGAGTTGAGTCCGGCAATTGTAACTGACTACACCAAAGACACTTTCGTAAGAGACGCATACCTTTTTTTTAGTACCGATTCATGGAAACTTACAAGGATATTCTCTGTGTTTTGTTTACTTTGTTTACTTGCTTGTTCGATTGATTATCGATTCCGTGCGCATCACCTACTAAGGTCGTTATTCCAGTAAGCGTAGTGCATGTTTTCATCGTGGCGACGTTCCCTCGCTGGATGGCGAGAGCCGTCGCCGATCTATCCGTCGGCATGCGGGGAGTTTCCTCCAAACAGGCATTTCCCACCGCCGGGCACCGCCCCAACCGAGACAAACACATGCTCCCGGCAAGTTTGGTAGGGCAGTGAATGAGAGTGTGAGTACGGAGTAAGGCTAGGACAAGGAAGTCGAAGGAAGATCGCGCGCGGTCTGACGCACGTTTACTGCTTAGCTATTTGCCTGGCGTTGGTCGGAGAAATCAGGAAAACTACCGATCAGGACAGCCGGCGGCTAGAATAATCTCTCAGACAGCAGCAGAATTCAGCCCAGCTGTCTAGCTAGAGTCGAAAGTTCCGCCAACCGCCGGGACTCGAATCCTGGATTCTGAGGTCAGAGGCACTGTAGGAAAACCAATTGACGCCTACGTTGCAGCATCTAGTAATTTCATATGGCCATGACGTCTTTACGGTATACGCGTATCCGGGCAAGTTAACCGCCCCCGAAGTATGTGGTAGTCTGGCGCTTGTAATGTGCGAAGTAGGGCACAAGGATGATGAAGGGAATATCGCAGGTGGACCGTGGCTCAGTTGTTGGGGTACTGCACCTGCATTCGCTTCAATTGTGTGTATAAGAGTACAGGATGGAAGGACGACGGTGAAGGAAAGCTAGCGCAAGGTCCGTGGCCCGCTTGTTAATGTACTGTTCCCGCAGTCGCCTGGTATTGAAAGGAGAAACCGCAGAAAACTGCTGATGAAAGCGGCAGAGCGCTAGACTTCTCTTGTAATCAGTTGTTGAATTCAAACAATAGCTCGGCAACTTAGGGAGGAAAAAAAAAACAAAAACATCATGGCGTCGCTTACCTCAGGCGGCGTAGCGAAGCCATTCCCCACTGCTAACGGGGACGAGCTCAGTTGAACTCAGGTAGCTTATTCGCGCTTGCAACTTGCTTGCATCTCACGCGTCAACACTCCGGGGTTCGTCAAGGCCAGGCTGCCTCCTCCCCGCTCGCCCAGGCCGAGGCGGCGACGGTGGCGGCTCCTCAAGCGGGGAAGTTAAACCTCTAAGAGAGGGAACCTTCCCCTCCGTTACTTTTCGCGCATGCGTAGTCTAGGTTGTTTTTTTTGTAAGTTATTGGGCTATAGCAATATAACTAATATTGAAAATCCGCCACCGTCGGGATTCGAATCCTCGGACTTCCGGGTGGCGACGCTGTGGAGGTAACGCTATTGCTTTCTCTGAGCCATCACGGTGAATCTAGATTTGGTTCAAAATATCGTTATTTACACCTCAAATAATATTAACAATCATTTGAGAGGGTGGGATCCACAAACCAGTAGCAGATCAAGTCAAAGGGGGTTCACTACGAATTACTAAAAAATAAAATGTTACAAAACATTCAACTTACAATTACACTATTTTGTACCAATTACACGTGTTAATTTTATCATTTATAAATTTAAAGCCAAACTAATAGCGAAATTTATCAGAACTTCATAAAAACTATATTACACACATCAACTAGTTTGACTAACATTACCAATTAAACAGTAGCCGATTTCGTTATTACTGTCTACCAGAGAGAGCATGCACTCAGACAGACACACAAAGTACTTTCTAGTTTCATCCGACGTGTTTTCCCGGTTTTCTTGCTCAAAAAAATTTCAAAAACCTTAACACGGAATATCTGTGAATTGAATAGTAGCACCCTTCGGGATTCCCCATCGAAGCTACGTGTGTTAAGCAGCTGTTGCGCCGGGCGAGTCACCCCAAATGAAAGCACGCGGCGTCGACACCATTCGAAAACGCGGCCAGGTGGCCGTGACACATTTCTCTGCAACACGTTCCGTGGAGAGGTTTGCATCATGGTAACACTCATTAATGTAATTTACTAATTTTGAATAGATTCGTGAATTTAATACTAAGTAGGCTTTATACAAGTGAGTTTTGGAATGGGTTAATACCCTAGAGATAAAAAACAAAAACAAAGGCCATGAAAGTATTTATTTTGATTGAAAAATGCCCCATATAGCGGCTCCCTATCTTATTTCAGAAGTAGTATAAATGAGTGTTTCGGTTCTTACTTGCAACCACTTTTTATAAATGAGATTTCTTAAAAAAGAGAATTTCATGAAGATGTGACAAATTGCATATATATTCTCACTTTCAACATCAAAAACGAATATTGAGAACATTGACAAACACTCACAAACATGAGTCCTGTTAACTACTGCTCAAAAAATTGCAAATAGTACCACTCCCATGCATGTACTTACTTGAAATATTAATCTTCACAAAGAAGACACTTATAGCAAACAAGTGTTCTGTTACTCTGAACACACCAGTTCATAACTATGATACTAGACAAAAAAGAAATCTGCATGCATACACTGTGAAACTTCACTTTTTCAAAAAAGTACCCTTATAGAAGGCATTACACTATATAATAAACTTCATAGCAAATTTAAAAGCTTAAACTCGTTCAACACATTCAAAAATAAACTGAAAGCTTTCCTGTCAAACCACACATTCTACAGTACAAAATAGAATCTACTAAAAGAAATTCTAATATTTTTGCTTTTTTGTTGCATTTTTTCAAAATCCCCTAAACTGATTGTTGGATATAAAGGACAGACACAGCCTGGGCACAAACCTAAGAATAATTTTTTTTTTATTATTATTGATTTCTAACCAAAGCCTTCTTACTCTAACATTATAAAATTAATATTAATTTATATTATAGCTTTCCATGCTAATGTATTTAACACCAGAATTGAATTTTAAATGTATTGTTATATCTAGTAATTAATTTTTAAAAATATCTGTATTGTGTATTGTATTATCATATACATATCCTGACTTCTCAGATGGCGTATCCTGTACTAAGGTTACAAATTTATTGTTACTATTATTATTATTATTATTATTATTTGTTACTATTATTATTATTATTATTATTATTATTATTCATAAGGAATCCTTGATTGGCTTAATTTCTTGAATTTTCAAGAACAGAACTTTTCAATTCAGAACAATATAACAAATAATTATCTGGAATAGTGTCCTGTCAGTGCCAGTAAGCTCAGCGTATACTCCTCAACATTTACTTCTACTTCACAACACAAAGACAGACGATGCCAATGCTCACAGGAGGTCGAGCAGGGAATTGGTAAGTTTCATTTTAGAATGAAAAACATGGATGACATTAATAAAAAGATTTATTTGTTACATAAATAATTGCATTTTTATACATCACATAAAATTGTAAATAACAAAGAAAAGTTTTCAAATTCCATTTTATATTTTTTTCCTCATTTTGTGAGCCACATAGGACCCGTCATCATTACAACCATCATTACGTCTCTTAGTTTTAAAACTTTTTATCTGTTGAGAACATTCCCTAACATTATTTAAAAATGAATACAGTAGAGTCACGCCCTCCTCAAACGGCAATGTCTTGCTGTCCCCGCCAGCAAAACTCACCAGTGAACCTCAGGCGGCCTCCGCTTCCATCAATAGCTGGAGCAAATTCGCTGCTTGGAACTTTGCACTTCTCATGAAATCTGTGAGGAAGCAAAAAAACATAATTTTTAAATAATAAGTATTGAAACACCTGCTATAAATACAGTGGTGTACACTTCTAATCAAACAAGTGGATTCTTCACATACATTAAGATTGCCACAACCTCTTTTGGAGAAGTCTTTTGCGACATGCATAAGACAATTGAATAATCATTTATACTACATCAAAAGAATCAATTCACATACAGAATTAAATTTCTGAAGGAAAACTTCACTGGGGGGTTCCATTTGTACCAAATATGATATCGAAAATTACCTATTTGCCACTTAGAAGACACATTCTTATCCCCTTTATCATTTTCATTCTTATCACTTTATCTTTTTTATTTATTTACATTCGAATAAAATAAGCAAGTTCATCTTGTGATATAAACAGATTTTATGTAGCACAGCACACAATGACTGCTTTTGATTCAAAATATTTGGCTGCAGTTGACCTAACTGACGATCAGGTCTTTGCAACAAAAAGAAAGATTAAATATTTTCAATTTCATCACTTTATGTGCTTTAAATACAGGAGTTCATTGATCATCTAATTTTTACAATTGTTTTTTACCTCCAAAAACTAATTTCCATGAGTTCCGAATGTATATCATATAATACAATATAACCAAGAATTATTTTGGAATAGTATCCTGTCAGTGCCAGTACGCTCAGTGTATAGTCCTAAACATTTACTACTAATTTGCAACACAAAGACAGACGATGCCAATGCCCACAGGAGGTCGAGCAGGGAATTGGTAAGTTTCATTTTAGAATAAAAAACATGGATCACAATAATAATAGGGTTTATTTGTTACATAAATAGTTGCATTTTTATACATTAAATAAAATTGTAAATGAAGAAACAGTTAAATTTCATTTTATAATTTTTTCCTCATTTTGTTAGCCACATAGTGACCGTCATTATACCCATCGATACGTCTCTTAATTTTAAAAGTTTTCATCTGTCGAGTACATTCACTAACATTATTTAAAAACGAATAGAGAAGAGACACGCCCTCCTCAAACGGCAATGTCTTGCTGTCCTCGCCAGCAAAACTCGCCAGTGAAGCCCAG
The DNA here is from genome assembly GCA_017312745.1 of Gryllus bimaculatus. Classification (NCBI taxonomy): domain Eukaryota; kingdom Metazoa; phylum Arthropoda; class Insecta; order Orthoptera; family Gryllidae; genus Gryllus; species Gryllus bimaculatus. The sequence goes on along the minus strand of BOPP01000007.1, from coordinate 19,019,900 downwards.
GCGGCCTCCGCTTCCGTCAATAGCTGCAGCAAATTCGCAGCTTGGCCCTTTGCCCTTCTCATGAAATCTGTGAGGAAGCAAA
>BOPP01000007.1:18987426-19011727 GCA_017312745.1 Gryllus bimaculatus | reverse complement strand
TTTGCTTCCTCACAGATTTCATGAGAAGGGCAAAGGGCCAAGCTGCGAATTTGCTGCAGCTATTGACGAAAGCGGAGGCAGCCTGGGCTTCATTGGCGAGTTTTGCTGGCGAGGGCAGCAAGACATTGCCGTTTGAGGAGGGCGTGTCTCTTCTGTATTCGTTTTTGAACAACGTTTGCGAATGTACTCGACAGATAAAAACTTTTAAAACTAAAAGACGTAATGATGGTTATAATGATGACGGTTCCTATGTGGCGAACAAAATGAGAAAAAAATTATAAAATAAAATTTGTGAACATTTCTTTGTTATTTACAATTTTATTTAATGAATAAAAGCAACTATTTATTTAACAAATAAACCCTATTATGTGATCCATGTTTTATATTCTAAAATAAAAATTCCCTGCTAGACCTCCTGTGGGCATTGGCATCGTCTCTGTCTGTGTTGCAAATTAGTAGTAAATGTTTAGGACTATACACTGAGCTTACTGGCACTGACAGGATACTATTCCAGAATAATTGTTGGTTATATTGTATTATATGATATACATTCGGAACTCTTGGAAATTAATGTGTTTGGAGGTAAAAATCAATTGTAAAAATTGGCTGATCAATGAACTCCTGTATTTAACGCACAAAAAGTGATGAAAATGCAAAATATTTAATCTTCCTTTTTGTTGCAAACACCTGATAGTCAGTTAGGTCAACTGCAGCGAAATATTTTGAATCAAGGGCTGGAATTTGTGCTGTTCTATATAAATTCTGTTTATATCACAAGATGAGCTTGCTTATTTTATTCGAATGCAAATAAATAAACGAAAATGATAAATGGGATTAGAATGTCTCTTGGTAATTGCAAATAGGAAATTTTTGATATATTTGGTACTAATGGAATCCCCATTGAAGTTTTCTTTCAGAAATGTAATTCCGTATGCGAATTGAATCTTTTGATGTAGTATAAATGATTGTTTAATTGTCTTATGCATGTCGCAAATGACTTCTTCTAAAGAGGTTGTGGCAATCTTAGTGTATGTAAAGAATCCACTTATTAGATAGTATTATAACAGGTGTTTCAATGCTTATTGTTTTAAAAATAATATGTTTTGCTTCTACACAGATTTCATGAGAAGGGCGAAGTGCCAAGCAGCGAATTTGCTGTAACTTGACAGAAGCGGAGGCCGCCTGTGGTTCACTGGCATGTTTTGCTGGCGAGGACAGCAAGACATTGCCATTTTAGGAGGGCGTGTCTCTTCTGAATTCATTTTTAAATAATGTTAGCGAATGCACTCGACATATGAAAAGTTTTAAAACTAAGAGACGTAACGATGGTTATAATGATGGTTACTATGTGGCTAACAAAATGAGGAAGAAATTATAAAATGGAATTTGAAAAGTTTTCTTTGTTATTTACAATGTTATGTAATGTATAAAAATGCAACTATTTATGTAACAAACATTTTTATTAATGTCATCCATATTTTTCATTCTAAAATGAAAATTACCAATTCCCTGCTCGACCTCCTGTGAGCATTGGCATCGTCCGTCTGTGTGTTGCGAAGTAGAAGTAAATGTTGAGGAGCATACACTGAGCTTACTGGCACTGACAGGATACTATTCCAGAATAATTGTTGGTTATATTGTATTATATGATAAACATTCGGAATTTGGAAATGCCATGTTGCTCTCTTCAGGAGTTGAATCTCCTTCCAAACATGAATTGAAGATCTGAGTTAACATATTTATGACTTAATTTTAACTGTCGCAAACGTTCTGTTGGGATCTCCAGATCAAAATCCCTACGATTTATCCATTTTCGTGAAAGCCACGTGTATTCCTCCCGCTAACTCAGGGAATATTTTTATAAGTGTACTGGGTTTAAAAAGAAATGCCTATGTGTTTTGGCCTTTTTTTCTGGTAAATGTTCGTGGTGCCTTCTCTATTTCCTGTAATGTATTTTAGCCATTGCTTTTATTAACAGTAATTGCACATTGTGTATGCAAGGTTCATTCTTTTGTAAATTAAACTCGGTGATTTGGTCTATTTGTATTTTTACACATTTATTGCATTAGTAGTAAGAACCAATCACAAAATAAATATATTATTTCTTATCATTATACCTTATTAATTCAAATGCATAGTTTAACAGTTTCAGTGCTACAATGGGTGCAATGCTGAAAAAATAGAACCGGAAGTTTGCGACGTGATCTTGAAAAGGAATATTAGGCCTTCGCCTCCGGTATAAAAACTTAACTCAAATCATCGAATGACAAATAGCAAGAACTGTATATCAATTCATTAGTCTCAGTTTATTATAGCATTGTGAGAGTCTAAAGCTATATGTATTGTTCAATTTCTGTCACTGTAAAAAGTAATAGATTTGTACAACGCAGGGAAGAGTAATAACTAGTTATACGTAGCTCGTGATAAGTCCCGAAATCCCTTATTTGAGTTACAAGTTCGTTGAAATGCGCAATTGTTTACTTAATCTCTTGAATGCAGTTTGAGGAATTCCCGGCCAAAGCTTTGGAAATGGAGCGCCAACTGCAAACTGTCGTCACGGAATGTTTATGAATTATGAACAACAGAGGATTGCGCAAGTTTCTGCACCTGGCGCTGGGGAACCTTCTGAACAAGGTACGTCTATGCAAAGCATGAACTAAAAGTCTCTGCCTAATTGATATAGGATATAGTGATAAATCCACAGTTCCTATTTCTTCTTTACTTCCATTTTCAGGAGAGGTATGCGCAAGGAGCTTTGATTCCATCTTTAAGATCTCCTGAAGCTCTCGGATACTAAGATCTTTAGAACATGCTTGATGAATTTGTCAACTGAATCCAAAGAAAGGAAATAAGGATAAACCTGTCTCGCTATAACCAGAAAAGCAAGCCACAAGAAGTTGAAACCGCTTCTGAAGACGCAGCAAAAGTGTCGAGGGATTCTTAAAGACCCAACAAATATTGACGAAGCGGTTAACACGACGTTCGGTCCCAAAATATTTGTATACGGAACGTGCCGCAAATGAGAAAGGAATGGCATAAACAATTTTGAGAGAACAGAGAGAGAGAGCGTAGCAGGGAGAGGCTAAGGTCCTTAAAATGGGAAATAATTCTTACCCAAAATCGTATAAGGGTTTGGTGTTGAGGGTGACACTAAAGGAGTGGAGGTAAGGTCATATGGCGAGGGTATTGTATGCAACCATGACATCTTATAGATGTGATACGTGCGTGGCAGCAATGGGGTGTCAACTACTTGCGGTTTGGGCACCGCGAAGCTGTCTGAAGAGAAGAGTGTACGGAGGAGACGAAGGAGAATGCCCCAAAGTGGTACAGACTAAATGTATCAACGGTGTTCGAGCCAAGAGCGAAGACTGCCATCAAGATTTAAGCGAGAAATTCCCGGATTGTTACAGAGATGGAAATTTCAATGACAGACTATGGGTATTAAATTCCTATAAATAAATACTGGCAGAGCAATCGCAGCAAGTATTTAACATCTATGAAGTAGCAAATCAGGCCCCCGACATCATAATGATCCAAGAACCATGTTCTGTCCGGGCCCGCTGATTCAGAGACCGGGGACAAACCGATATAGAGCAGCTATTGTTAATGACTCCAAATCTGCGCATTTTGAAGACTGCATAGTTAAGGAAAGCAAATCACACGGTTTGTGAGGCATCAGAGAAAGGGTTCAGACAGTATAAGATATATATCCGCATACCTGGCGCCCACTGCGCCTCTTGAACGTGTAAGCGATCAGTTAGAAGAAATCATTAGGGGGAAGTCTAATAACCCTACTTATAGCGTGGTGGTGGCCAACGCCAAAGCTCAAGAGTGGTTTAGTGGGGAACATAATCGTCGTGTTGATAATGACTTAGGCATTAGACAAGGCCTTTATTTAGCCAATGAAATCTCAACAAAAAAAAAACATTTAGTTTTCATCTTTGAGCAATCTTAAAGGAGATTGGATCAACTATAGATATTTGAATCGCTAACGATGCATCAATACCCCAGCATCGGCGGTGGAGAGTTAGGGACCAAATAATCGAGAGTGACCATCACGCTATACTTTTGAATTTAGAAACGATACGCTCGTGGATGATAGGAGAACCTTCATAAATTTCGAATTAGGAAAGCAAACTGCGCCAAATTCCAACAAGCAATAAAAGAGGAGGCTACCAAAGTCGACCCATCTGAGTGGCAATCTTCTGTTGAGAGCGTGGCAGAAGTAGCGGAATGCATAGTAACAGCTGGTAAAAGAACTATCAACGGGGGCTAGATGGTGGTCTCATGAACTTACCAATATGGTGAAGACATGTCTGCTTAAATGAAGGTGTCCACGGCAAAGACAATGGGTTATTTCACAGAAATATTTCTAATTGAGGCCATTAGGTACAAAAATAAAGCGATTAGGAAAATCAAGGAAGTGAAAATCTTTGCTACGTTACGGACTCATGCCACCGATACGGACACATGGGGGTACCTAATAAAATAGTGGCTGGGAAAACACTATAACAGACTCTTCCACTATAAAAGTGGAAGATGTGTGTACAAAAACCTGAAAGAAAGTGCCTTGTACTGCTAAAAGAAATTATGCTACGGGACGACTCGGCAGAAGACTTTGAACGCGCAGGACTTAAAATGGATACTCTTAGATTGTCTGGAATTAATGAGACCTGCGTTGAAATGATCAGGGCCGCTCTCCCATTTATACGAGCAATGCTGCTGGAGTTTTACAATTTACGACAGATCTGGTTATTTTCCGTATAAATGAAAACGAGAGTAGCCCCACTAAGGAAGAAAATGGATCTACTAACCACCAATCCGAAATCTTTTAGGTTTTTGTGTGTCTTGGCAATTTAGGTAAGATACTAGATAAAGTGTATAAAAAAGAAGCGATTGTGACAACTATATAGGTATTAGTTTACTACCCACATGCAATAAAATCTGCAAAAAATTTAAATTAAAGACTTGTTAATATCTCTGAAATTTTAATTATAGAACAAAATGGTTTTAGAAAAGAACGCCCCTGTACAGATAACATTTTTACCATCCGACAACTAATAGAAAAGCGTAGGGTGATTTAATCTAGAAACCCATTTGGTTTTCGCTGATTATAAAAAGGCTTGCGATAAATTGAAACGCTGCACTTAATGGGACATTATGGAAAGAAGCTTCTTGTATTTTACTTTGCGTTCATGTGATGGACATCACACATCCATCTGGTGAGAGGCGGCTAAGCTAGAAATTTCGGTTGAGAAATCAAGATTTATGAGCACGATTAACTTTAGGAAGACAGGTCATGGAAGAAAGCACCCTTCAAAGGATAGGCAGTATAAATATGGCGAGCTTAAAGTCACACAGTTCTACATGGGTTGAAGTTCAATTCCCCCTATTCTAGGGTGTGTGGAAAAACCAAGTCATTGTTCATAAAACTTCGAAGAATTGCTGGATTTCGAGGTGTAATAAGTGAACCTGCATTGGAAATTATATGTAAGGGAGCATTTATTGCAATTGTTACCTACTGCGCCTTAGCCGGTGCGCCATAAAATCATAAGGTTCTCTTTCGGAGGGAATTGGGCCAGAGAGCCCCTGTTGGTAATTACAGGAGCATATCGCCCAGCAACATTGGCAATACAAGAGTTGGTAAGGGTGCCCCCTACACCTATCAGTTTAGCTTGCTGCTGCTGCTGCTGCTGCTGCTAGGTATTATATCATATCAAAGAGAACTAACATTAACGGAACGATATTGAGTGACGTAATAGATATAAATCTGCCTATGTAATTGTGGTATTAGTATTACAGAACCTCCACCTGGGGAGTACATGAGCTTGTCGGTGGTGGCGCTTGAATACCCCTATGATCCTGAGAGCTATGCCAGCGGTAGCGTAGCTACTGGTAGGGCCGCCCTTGCAGGAGGGGTCAGAAGTACTCCAGAAGAGGACCTCAGCGTCAGAAGAGGAAAAAAGACTACCTCAACGCCACCAGGAGGACCCATAGAAGATGACCTCACGGACAGGATGCAGAAGAAAACCTTCGCATGACGAACAGGACCTCAAAGGGGTAGGCAGAACTCTTAGCCCAGTGAAGGCAGTCTGCCTAGGGATGGTGACCCGAAAAGATACCCAGCAGGTCAGAAGGCTGAAAGTTGGCAACCCCAACATCTGACTATTCCAGATATGGACCGGTAATCCGCACTGGAGAAATAACTCCTACTCGAATTCCTCACAGTAAAAAGTTATATCGCCATTTAAAGAAAGGCGACCGAAACGAATGTAAAAACTATAGCTTGCTCAATTGCATATACAAATTATATGCCAGAATAGTAAATAAAAGACTGAAAAGTATTGCAGAAGTACGGATGGGACAAGAGCAAAATGGTTTCAGGAAAAGAAGATCAACCACAGATAACATCTTCATAGTACAACAAATCTTGGAGAAAAAAGGGAATACAACCTGCAAAACCATCTAGCATTTATAGATTTTGAAAAAGCCTTCGACAGTGTAAATAGAGATAAATCTGGCACATCATGGAAAAACAAGGCTATCCACGGCATCTAATAAAGGTGGTCAAAAGCTTATATGAAAATACTAAAATAGTAATAAGAATAGGAAACTCAGTATCTGAAGAGAATAACAAATAAAGGGGTAAAGCATGGTTGTCCTATATGACCCACATTGTTTAATATCTATGTACAGGACATAAGTAAGCCTTTAAAACAGAAAGTTTACACTGGTATAAGAATGACCAAAGAAGATATATTAACGATTTTATTCCATGCTGATGACGCAGTTATTATTCAGGAATCAGAAGACTAACTACAGAGAGTAGTACACCACCTTAATAAAATTTTCAAAAGCTATGACATTAATATATCAAAAGAAAAAAAAAATGATGGCATTCAGGGGGAAGGACACAGTAAGGTCAAAAATTGTCATTGAAAACAAAATTATAGAGCAAGTTCTCTCCTTTAATTATTTAGGGTGTAAAATAAGTTATGAAAAAAAGATATTGACAATAAATTAAAAAAAATATCAAAAAATGTGGAACGATACACAACACTTTAAAAAATAAAACAAGACCGGAAACAAGAATTAAATTTTACAATACCATGACAGTTTCTACATTAGTCTACGGCTGTGAAAGCTGGGTATTAACACAAAAAACACTGACAGTACAAAGTAGTGAAATGAAATTTCTGCGAAGGATAAAAGGATGCACAAGAGAAGACCGAATAAAAAAATGAAATAAGAGAAGAGTTACAAGTGACATCAATTAATACTAGAATGTAAGAATATAGACAAAGATGGGTAGAACATGTGGAAAAGTTGAGTGATAGCAGACTTCCCAAAGCAGCTTTGTTATACGCGCCGAGAGGAAGAAGAGACGGGGGAAGGCCACGAAAACTATGGAGATAAACTGAGGACGGAACAGGCAGTAGCCTAATCCATGAAGTGAAGAAGAAGAAGTATAACAACAGTAGGGAGAGTGACGGAACAGGTCAAGATGCACATACATTTATGCCGTTAGTCAGATCACGTAAGGCGTTTTGGCGTTTTCAGCCCTCAAGGATTTCTTCAAATTATAAGTGGTCACGGACCATTCAGAGAAAACAATGAATAAACTAGGGCTAACAGACCAACTGCGAATGTGAAATGGAGGAGACTGCAATTGCCCGCGCTGGCTGAGGACGTGGTTTGAGTGGGTTGAGGCACGGCGTTGACACAAGACTGGAGGCATTTCCCAACTTTCTATCCGTAGATATCCATTGTGGAAATATTTACGACATGTATCATACGCAGTGGAAAAGGCCATATCTCACGTCCCTAACTGTAGATCAAAACTAGCCAGCTGAGGGCCTCAGAACTCACCACCACGATTAAGACTGCCAGAAAACTGATGCAATAATATCAGACGAGCTTATGCGAAGTGATCTCACAGATGGTTCTAATTTTTATCGTTGAAGAAACGAGATGGAGTAAGTGAACAAGAAAAATCGGAAGTTAAAATATCTTGGCAAAATTTCGTTGCTAGAGCTACAGATAAAGAGCCGTGGGGTGTAGCTCATAACATTGCAGATGAGCTCGAGACCCCGAAGCACTGTGGACTTTCCAGGTGGATCGTCAATTTACGAATGATTGGGAGGATACGTGCAATACAATTAAAAGACTTCCTGGGGACAACCCGACATAGGATACGGCCAACAAATGGAAATTTGAAGACCCGAGGTCGATTATGAAAGTGAAATTGCAGTGGTGGTTAAGCCATAGTTACGCCCACCGCCGCTTTCGCCATCGGCAGCGCTGGAGCGGCGGCAGCGGCTGTGGCGGAGGGCGGCATGAGCCCCCCCCCTCTCCCTATGACGGCGGCGTTTGTTGCGGAAGAATGAAATGCGTGCTTTGTATGGACTGTGGTTTGACCCTGCTGTAATCTTGTCTTTCTCTTCTGGCCTTTGACTTGAACCTGGCTTCGTTTTCATACATCCTCTGATTATCGGAGATCTGGTTTGTAACGGCACGACTTTGAAGGCTAAACTCAAATGAATTTGAGTTTGCTTGTTTGAGTTTATTAACCTTTCCCGGTCACGTCAGAAACTGTAACTTTACAACCGCGGAGCTCGAAAATAATGTTGGTGGGCTGAAGATGGTTAAGGTGCCCGGACACCTTATTTTATCTATGGCGAAATGATTCGACGCGTCTTCCCGTTCATGAGAACGAGGCTGCTCCGACTTTACAATAAATGCCTGGAACTTTGATGCTTCCCACACAGATGGAGAAGTTCCGAAGTAGAGCTTCTGCGGAAGAAGTTGAATCGTGCGCCAACACACCCCGGGTCCTATACACCTATGTGTTTGCTGCGCGTTTTCGGGAAGGTGCTGGACAAGACTGCGAGACTGGATGGAGCGCCGGGGAGGCCTTTCTACAATGCAGTTTGGATTTCGACCGAAGGTCAGTTGTCAACGGAGAATGCTGACAACGAACTCTTGAGTAAGCTCAGAAGAGATGCTGGCTTGAAGTAAATCATTGCAATATATATTGATATAAAGGAGCGCTTTCGACAATGCCATTCCTATGGAAATACTTACGTACAAAATTGCAAATTCCTATATATTTAAATGGGCTGTATCAGAGTTTCTTTAAGGGGGTGAAAAGCAATTTTTTTGTTTTGTTATTTAAGGTCGCATCAACTAGGTCATTAACGACCAAGTGAAGGTGAAAAGCAATTAGTGAAGGTGGAGCAGTAGTGGAGCGAGAGTTAACAAAAGGATACCTGCAAGGCTAACTGGTTCAATTTTCTGGAACATTATTGTGGACCAGTTACTACGTAATTTGGAACGAAACATGACCGGAGCTTTCGCGTACGCTGACAACCTTGCGTTAGTCGCCCGCAGGCGAACCAGGGACGAAGCTTAAAGATCCAATCAGCTAAAACAACACGTTTCATCTGGGTGCAACCATACAAAACTTAAAATATCGATAGGGAACAAACCTTTATGGTTATGACTAACCTCAAAAACTGCGCCCTGAAGAATATCCACATAAGGATAGACAACCAATCATCCGCTACAATGATCAAAGAATGTAAGCTACGTAATTAGAAACCTACTTAGGTGTGGAAATCGACTTACGACTTAAATTTATTGTCCATGTGACAGAGGTAAGTGGTAAAGCCAAGTTTCTTTTTAAGAAACTTAGGATTGCTGGCTGTCAGGGCGTTGTTAATAAGTCTGCACGAGAAACTATTTATAAGAGGGCTGTCACTTCCATTGTCCCTTACTGCGCTTCGGCGTAGGTAAGAGGGTATTGACCTTCATTCGTGGAGAGCTTGACAAGGCTCAGAGAGCCGCACTCCTAACAATTACAGAACTACGGGTACCTCGGTAGTGCAAGTGTTTGCTGGAGAATTGCCGTGAACTGTTAATGCAGCTAGCAGCTGCGTGTTACAAGTAATAATGCAATGTTTTTTTCATGGTTGCTAATGATCTGCAATGGACATGCACCCTCAAAGAATTGAACACGCGCGATGGCGGCATGGCAATGAAGATAGACTACTGGCAGCACTGATGGGAATTACTATGCATACCTGCCATTAGTCTCATTCAGAAAGTATACACGTCACTCAGCCGCAAAAGGCGCTTTCTTAAGCCATAAGCGGCCATGACCCATTTAACGCCCAATTGTTCAGTCTACAGTGGCTGACATCTGCAAATGCAGGGTGGAGAAGTCTGCCACCCACCTGCTCTGCGAGTGCCCAAGATGGCAAAGGTTAAGATGCGAGATTTAACTTTGACACGAAATTGAAATTAGCATAAAACCTATTCCTAACTTACTGTCCATTAAAATATTCTACATGGAATTAGAAAAGTTAGTATGTACAACTAACAGCACAAGAAGAATGATTTTTGTAACAATATAAGAAAGGCGCCATCTCAAGGTATGTAATTATCCATCAGTACTGCGAGCAATTATTAATCTTCTTCACGATTTTTACCGTAGTTCTTATACCCAACCGCATCAACCAAAATGAATCTTTCTGACGACTGCGGGAAAAATACAACAAAGTCAAAGTTAAGGGCGTTATGAATATTTATTTTTAAAAGAAACCTTAGACAATATTGAAGAATATGTTTTATATGAAGACAATCTTTTACAACGCAAAATTCGTTTGGTATTTATCAAAGAACGTATTGGTCACGCACAAGCATCGCTCTGACCCGCGTTTTTCAACGCATGTTTATGCCAAATTAATTTGTTGCGGATTTAAATCAAGAATCGACCATTATTGGAACTTCGCAATACTTTGTGTTCGTACGTTCTCGTCTTTGGTTTCTTGCTTTTGCATGGGATAAGTTCGTAGCCTCGTTTAAGGAATAAGACCTACACCTCCGTTTACTGTTCTTATTAGTTCCACACTTCCATTTTCAGGAGAGTTACGCACGAGGAGCTTTGGGGTTCCGTCTCCGCGATCTCCCGAAGCTCTCTGACACGAAGGCGAACTCCAGATCGCCTTTCTCTTTCCTGCACTTTGTAGTCAAAGTGGCATACTCAGTCGGGGCTGAGAAGGCACTGGAGTTTGCGGATATGTTGCCAGCGGTGGCAGAATTATCACGGTAAGTTTTTTTGAAATTTAACAATGTAATATATAAAAGCTTTGACAAACCCTAACCTTCTGTGATTTGGGTCAAAACTGAGTGTTTTTCTTATTATTAATCAGTTGTGGAATTAGAAACACAGTTTTTGAACGTGTTTCAGACATTTAAATTGTTACAAATATATTCCTGATGCCTTGTATGTTGACAGACTTTCACTTGAGGACACCAGGCTTGAAATAAAACGCATGAGCTCAGAGGTAATTGCCCTCAGCGATGATCTGACGCATGCGCCTAGCGATGTGGAGGCAAAGTATGGAGGTAAGCATCTACATAAAATCTGTTTTTATGATGATGAACTTTCTTATTTTATTCGAATGTAAATAAATAAACGTGAAAGGGATCAAAGAGGGTAATAATGTCTCTTGTAAGTTGCAAAGAAATGTTTGATAACATTTGATACAAATTGAAACTCCCCAGTAAATTTTTCCAACAAATTTAATTTCTGCACTTTGTGGTCAAAGTGGCACTCTCTCTCAGGTCTGAGAAGGTACTAGACTTCGCGCATCAGATGCCCGGGGGGGGGGGGGCAAAATTATAACGGTGAGTAGTTTTTAATCGACCAATGTTAAATGTGTGTTTTCACAAACCCTCTCCTATGGTATCTGTCGAAACTTTATTGATAACGGTTGATTTATATTTACAGGTTTTAAATGTGTATTAGACCTAATTTGTTACCGATGTGTTTCTAATATCTTGTATGCTGAAACTTTCACTCGAGGACACAAGAATGGATTTAAAGAGAGACTCCTCAGAGGTAATTTCAATTACCGATGATTTGAGGCATGCTCCTAGCGAAGTGGAGACAGAATATGGAGGTAAGTATCTACGTAAGGGCTTCCTACTCCACAAGAGAAACAATTTTATTCGAATATAAATAAATGAATGTGAAAGTGATAATTGGGTAAGAATGTATCTTATTAGCTTCCAAAAGGTTATGTTTGATATATTTGATATAAATTGAAACTCGCCCGAAAGTTTTCCTAAAGAAATTTAATTACGTATGTATCTAATCTACTGATCTGATGTAAATCATTATTGAACCGTCTTATGCGTGTCGCCAAATATTATTATGTAAAGATGGTCATTATTTCTTCACAGATTTTATGAGAAGACAAAAGCGCCAGGCATCCGATTTGCCGTAGCTACTCGCAAAGATGGAGGCGGCCTGGTGTTCGCTGGCAAGCCTTGAACGCTAAGACAGTAAGATCTTACCCTTTGAGGATGCCGTAACTCTGGAAAATACATTTTTAGGAAGTGTTCGTGAAGAATACGCGATGTAAAAAATACGAGACCTTTCGATTGATCTAAATGCCCGTTCCATGAGGCTGCCAAAATATAGAAGACGCAAAACAAATAAATAAAAATGTATTTTAAAATTCTGTTTGTACAGTGTTTTTTATGCAGTGTATAGAAATGTATATGTATTTATGTAACAAAGTTGTCTGTAATGTGATCCTGTTTAAAAAAAATTCCAAACCGACTTTAGATAATCCTATTGTCTGTGCTGTAGTGTAGCAATGCAAAGTTGAAGGAGTGTGCAGTGAGTTGACTGACAAAAAGAGAGCGTTCTTTACCAGAATACTGGTTTTCTTTCATTTAACGCGGAAAACCTAGAATGGTAAAAATTTAAAGAACTTTAAAGCTGAATCATGTAAACAGCACAAACCGAACGCATATTACCAAAAGGTTTATAAAGTTAGATGCCACATTTTAAGTTTTAATTGTTTGAAACCTTTTGTAATTCGTAGGTACTTCAATGTGCTGAAACACTTCAGATAATATCAATGAATTCTGTGCATTTTCGAAAATTAAATAATTAACTTTGGAAAGTAACAACCACTTTAGGTAGATCTTTTTTCTTGGAGATCTGTTCTTCAAAATTTGATTCAAATCTGCTATTTTACAATTTTTTAAGAATGCGAGTGGTTTCTTGCAATTTCTGCAGATCTTCGAAATTTTAAATGGGAATTTGGGACGTCTATTTTACTGCAGTCTCTTCTGGTGTTGAAGCGACTGATCGCCGAACCCCGATCAGAGTGGATGGGTCGCTCGCTCTTTGTCGGGCGACGACCGTTCGGTGCTCGCCCTACCCCCGCGGGCCAGCCTTTCGCATCCATCGATGGAAGAGAACATTCGCTGCTCGGATTTGAGCGAGCTCACTGCTCGGCGACTGCCAAATGGTGTGCGGCCGCCTTCAGAGACAGCCCTACCCAGGAGCACGTTTGATTGGTTGATTTGACTGACACTTTGTAAATTAACAGTAGAAACTATGTGACGTGGGGGAAAATTACGTTTCTTCGCGTTTCCTGCCCAAGTTTTATTGACTCCCTTTCCGACGAACTAAAAATCTTATTTCAATATATGACTAGGTGCGGTATACGACCGCTCATTTGCGTTTTTCGCTAAGTGTATTCAACCCCGCCAGCCAGCGGCTCGGCCGTAAGTGCACCGCGCGGCCCCGCCCGTGGGCTTAGAGGTTTCGACAGCCCTTCCCACGGAGGCCGAGAGAGCCCCCCGTCCGCCAAGCCTCGTGGTAGCCACCCCCGCTCAAGGGGCGGGTTTCTATATATTTCGTGGCACAACCGCGCGCCCCAGGCAGATTGAGATGGCTGACTCCTAGTTCGACATGTGAAGGCGAGGCACGTGAGCACGGGACTTTTGTCAGGAGCGGAGCGGACGTGGCATGATACAACATTCAGGGCCGCATGCTGCCCGCATCGCCAATGGTCGAGGCTAGGGCCGCCCACCTCGGCATTTCTTCGTCTACGTCTCATGGATTTGGACCACGACAGCGCGCACTGCCTGGTTGTCGTGTCCGGGGAGGCTGCAGCGTTCACTCAGAGGCGCACTGTGCGTGCTCAGCGACCTCCGCTCAGCGAGTGCCACGCCCCGGCGACAATTGAGGTGAATTAAAGGGCTTCATTAGCAAGGTACTCGTTTCTGCAACCGAAGTGCCGAGCCAAAATGCTCAAGCTCAGAACATTTTTCAGCATCAAGAATCACTCCTCGAATTTTTGTCATTTCCATTGCATCAATTAATTATACGATCTGTAAACTACTCTAAGTTTTAAATTTAGTTATTAGTATTCACCGCTCGGGTAAGGCACGCATTTTGTATGTTGTATTAGAGTTGTGTGTGTTTTCATGTCTTTTCTTAAATTGTAAGTTTTTTTATTTATTAATTCCAAGAGGCACTATTAATTAAATTAAAATTTAAGGTATCCGCTTTGCTATTTATTTCGGCCGATCCCTCATTTCCTCGTACGCTTTTATTTTAGTAGCCCTCTGGCTACATCGCGTGAGCTACCGGAGGCAGATACGTGTGTGTGCTGTGCGTGTCTATAGCCAACAGTACGGTCCACGCTCTTCGCTCATCATCGTGCGTGGCGCCGTGTGAGAGGTGGGTACCAGGGGAGTCGCACGACACGGACGCGCGGTGCGCATACAGAAGTACATAAATATTATAATTTTTTTTGAAAACATCGACATTTTTGAGCAGAAACCTGTACACGTTAAAAACTTCGATTTTTTCCATCCTTTGGCATTATAATGCAACTAAAAGGAACGTCCGTGTTTGCGAGATACGAGAGTCCTGTATTCCAACAGATGACAGGGAAAGTTTGCTCCTCGCGACCTTCAGGCGACGACGCCCGCATCACCTGGAATTTGCTTCAAGTTCCTAACGTACAATGATTTGTTTGATCTGAAACTATCTGGAAACTACCTCTGTAATATATCATTGTCTGTAAGCATATTGTGCTGGGATCTTCCATTATACTTTGTAAACTTCTGAAAACATACCGAGAACCACCGCCAAAGCAGCGTATTCACCCACCGGTCACTGAGATCACGTCTTTCGGCTGTTACAACTTGTACAGAGCAATTATCAAATTTAACGCTGTAACATCTTTTTGTGCGTTTTAATTCATTACTGGACATCCTGTGATTTGGAACTATACCTATCAGATCAGTTTACTTCAACTCATTGCTAGTGGTTTGCAAATTTAACTCTTAGTGTTTAACAGAAATAAAACTCGCATCTGATTTCAACAAAGTTTAAAGTGACACCTCAATAACATACAAAAACGCGACGTCACGTGAAATAATGGCGTTCGTGCACGCCCAGCTCCTCGAACTGGCGGACGAACTCCCGGGGCAGCCAGCTCCAGTGGGGGAACGCCTTGTGCTCGAAGAAGTGGTCCACGGTGGCCCTGAAGTAGCGCTGGTCCAGCTTCCGCAGCGCGAACAGCCACACGGGGGCGAAGCCCGGCATCCGCTTCATGTGGTGCGCCTCCACGCTGTACTGCGCGCACACGTTCCTGCAGGCAGGGTGGCCAACCGCGCGCGTGAAAACTCTGCCACGATACAAATGTGCCCAGTTCCGAACTATTAGTGCTAAAGCAACACAGTTTCTCGCCTGTATTTTCACGCAAATTTTTGAAAAATTTTACATGACCTTATTCCAAAAATCTATCTTTAAGGAACAGATTTCATTAAAGAAAAATTTAAATATTTCACTTGTAGGAAGAGGTTGAACTTTTCAAAGTTTCGAAAATCAGGGTTTCCAACGAACATGAGGTCTACATCCTTCTCTTAAACTTTCTTTACACCATCCAACAACAAAATTTAATCAAAAACGATAGAACCATTTTATGAAAACTTGGAAAATGTCCCAGGGATTTCATGTAAAGCAAAAAACTAAAATATCAGAATATTTGAAGAAAGTGGGCTGAATGGCTTAGCCGCTAGCGTTGTTCACAGACAGACGTCTTGCGGCCTTTCGATTTTTCGGAATCAAAGAGCCACAAAACTTGCATTGTCTACCCCACTTGGTAGAGGATGAGGATGTTAACACTGGATCTATCCACTTTTTCCTCCTCAGTACCCTGTATTAAGAATTTTTCCTCCTGAAAATTCGCCGTTCATTCGCGCAGCGTCACATAGCTTTCTCTTTACTCCGTAGCGAAAACGGAGAAATGACAGCTCTCTCAGGGAAACAGCAGTTACCACTGCAGAGTCTCTTGGTCCTCGAGTCGCGACAGCGGCGGATTTTTGACACTCGCTACACAGCTAGAACGAATTCAGCCGCTCGCTGTCTGGAGAAGACATAGTGAATACTCCGACCGCTACTTGTCCGTAGTTTCTCCGATCAACACCAGACTGCGGTAGCAGTACCATACCAAACGGGCCACCGCCCGTGCGCCGTCAGTCCCTCGTTGCCCCACCCTCTCCCTTTACGTACGTACATGCACTACATTACCACACATGTCGGATGACCAATCAAAAGCATAGAATTCTAAGACAATTCCATTAAAAATGTAATTTTGGAGTTTATAAGAAATAAAACATGTTTTGTGTGACTTAGGCCAACAATAACTTATTTCTTTCGAGAAGACGAATCGATTGGCAAAATTCTTTGTCGTCCCCTCAGGGATGTTGCAGAAGAATTCAGGAAAACCTTTTTTGAGGGGTCAAAGCACCTAGGTACACTAGTGAAACGCTGTGAATACTAAGATTCCGGCATTTACATGATTCGTGAAGACTTTTTTCAACGGATTGACAATATCTAAAATAAAGTCAAATTTAAAGTACCTAAATTAATTAATCGACACTTTTCCAAGTAACTTTTTCCGCTCGAAAATGAATGAGCCTCACTTCTGTATTACAGTAGAATCCTGATCAACTATGGTCCAGACTGAACCGAGTTCAATAAAATCCTCGTTATCAAGAGAATGAGGGATAAACTATAAAGAACACGAACTAGCATTTTTAATAAAGGCAATGGTATTTTTAATAAAGTAAACATTATCGGGACACTCGCATAAAAACACATTGTAATATGTATTTACACTGTACACAACATAAAACAACGGTAGAACTACAACAGTCTGTAACCCTGAGAATGTTCAGGGCCTCAGCAGGGCCAATGTCTCCCCTTCCCCTTTTTACTCTGCTGGTGGACAGTTGCTGAAAGTGGCGGGAGGGGGTAGGTGGGGCGAGGACAATGACCTCTCCACTGGCAATTTAATTCCAGTTATACTGGAAATAGCGATTTTTCTTAGGTAATATCCACGAGTGCATTCAAAATTTTCAATAAATTCCAGATTTGCGAAAATACGAAAGGATTTATATGAGAATTCCCAATTCACGAGCAAAATTGTCCAACAATTCCAAAATGTGCCAATATTGAAAATAACAAAGCTATGTTAAAATCAAAGACGTTATGTTATAGTACATACGCTTTTTATTGGACGTAGTTATAGCGATCGATGTGTAACGCCTCCTAAGATAGACGAGTCAAAGTTTATGATTGGCCCGTAGGGAGAAACGATAAGATAACTGATAGAACAAACAAACGTTTTGAGAACACCGTCCTGATGGGGCATTTTGTGT
The DNA here is from genome assembly GCA_017312745.1 of Gryllus bimaculatus. Taxonomy (NCBI): domain Eukaryota; kingdom Metazoa; phylum Arthropoda; class Insecta; order Orthoptera; family Gryllidae; genus Gryllus; species Gryllus bimaculatus. Next base: position 18,994,183 of record BOPP01000007.1, on the reverse strand, counting down.
GTTTCGTTGGTTTTAATTGGACGAGCGGAGTATCTTGCAAACAAATCATTTACTGCGCTAAATATTCCAAAACTGGAGCGTAGCGGAACCGAGATTTAATTTGGAGAAGACATTCGTATAACGTTTCGTGATATGTTCAGCATTTTATCAGACATTAAAAAATTATATAGTTGCGTCATGGTGCATGTTGGTATCATTTTGTGAGTTGTTGCTTTATATACAATTTTAAACAATATTCGTTGATCGTGGTTCGAGAAAGATGATTCAAATAATTATCCTGAACTTAAAGATGCCTAAAGAAATGTCATATCGTCAGTAAATATAATTACCGAAGAAGTTTCATTTTGTGGAATGTCACGAAAATGACGTTATGTGCATAATATACATTTTTTACAATTGTAATATTGGAACCTCGGTGGGTGAGAAATTAGCTAATTGGCCGCTGAATCCCCAGTGCGCGGGTTTGATCCGGGCTGAGGTGCCGGGTTTTTGAAGGGAAGAGAATCCACAGTAGCCATGTCACTTGTGGCTTGTAAAAAGAGTCCTGGTGGAATGCCAAGCAAAATTAAATCAACATTCGCCCAAACAGGTCGGATATAGTAACCGAGACCGGCATTTGGCGGAGAAAGCAAGAGTCACAGTTCCAGGCGAAGCAGGGCCCGCGAGGCGCGCCTGCTCGATAAGGTCCCCAGATCCACGTCGGAGGCAGGCTTCTAAAAATGCCAGGGCCGAAAATTCAGGGAGGCCACGGGAAACCACTCATAGGTCACCTAACTTCCGTACATGATAGATAGAATTACAAGATTTATTATATATTGCAATAATTATTAACAATAATTATCCGCCAAACTAATACGAGTTCCTTTTACTCTGAATTGTTTGCATCTTGTTTTGTACATCTCCAAGTTTTTCTTAGTAAACAGTTGAGATACGATGAATCATCGATCGTTTATTTACGTTGCTAAGGATGTTAAATTTCTTAACATACATGTATGTGCAAGTGCACTTTGAAAGCAGTAGGGTTACATGTTAACAGACGTTAACGATGAACTGATAACAGACGGGTTAAAAATTAACGATAAAATGTTATTTGAAAATACCCAACAAAGGCCCCATGCAATTCTAGTAATGAACAAGGCTCGGATTCTGTTGACCAAAAATTATTTTTAAATGACCCATAAAATTATTTAAAAATTAAGAGGAAAATTACATATAACAAAAAGGGTAAAAACCTATTTTTAAGATAAATTTAAAATAAAAATTAAATTAAATGTATTTATATAAAGTTATATTAAATATAAAGTCTTATTTTAAGAGGAAATGCAATTGTTAGTTTGGATCGACCAACCGTCAGTTTTGAAAGAACAAAGAAGTTTCTGAAGATCCTTTTAATTTTGAGAGTTGGTAAAAGAGTTCATCGCAGTAGTGAAATTGATCATGAACTAATGATACAATAAAAACTGCTTTAGTGTCACTAAATTCATAACGCATTTACTGACAAAAAAACATGAAATAAAGCGTACAAACGACAAAAAAATGAGGTCCAGAAAAATGACCTAAAAATTGAAAAATTACAAAAAGTGCCCCAATAACTCAACACTTCTATCACGTGCATGTTGCATTACAAGGTGACATGCCATCAGAATCCGAGCCCTGGTAACGAGCATTTCTCTGAATACCTGAACGCCTCGGGCAGCTTGTGGAAGTCGGGCCAGGCGTTGTGCTTGAAGAAGTAGTCGATGACCTTGGAGAAGAGGTTCTCGTGGCGCTTGGCCAGGAACACCCACGACGGCACGTACGAGTACTTCATGTAGAGGTTGCGGCGCGCGTTCTGGTCGAGGCCGGCGTCCTCGGCCGCGCAGGGCCTGGCCGACGAGGGCCGCGCCGCCTCGGGCTGGGCGCGCGAGGACGGCCGCAGCGAGGACGCCGGCAGCGAGGGCGTGCGGCTCGTGGAGATGGAGCGCGTCCGGCGCTGGCTCAACATGGGGCTCTGCGACACACACACCCACAAACGCTCTTAGCTTTCGTAAATTTGCTTTTAAATTCCCAGGTTACGTTACCTCCGGAATAATTTAAAAAAAGTAAATGTCCGGTATCAAAAATACATTACGCCGAAGATATTTTCCATCGCGTAGTGATCATTCTCAGAACTAACAATACAATTACGGAAATAATTTTAACAAGGATATCTTGAGAAGGTTGAATACCAACGAGGCTTGACTTGCCGACATCTTTAATAAGATCGTTTGTAAGTACTAGGATTATAGGCTGAAGTCTAGTATACGGTACAACTTACGGAAGTCTTTTAAACTGGTTCGCGCCGCTCCAGTGGTAACTGCGCAGTTTGAATTCTGGAGGCTTTCTTGAAAAGTGATTTCTTATAAAAGGGAATTGGTAATTACTTTTATAATAAAGATTCGATGTTTATAGAGAACGCGAGGGCCGTGGCCCGAGCCTCGCCGTGACGCGGATCCGGGCGAGCGAAGCGAGAAAACTTGCCTTTGAAAGTAAATTGGAGTTACAATGCGGCGGGGACAAAGCATATAAAGGGCGAGCCATGAAAATCGCCTATCCGTAATTTCTATTTATTTCTATCAGGGCGCCTAGCGTATTTTAGAGAGGGCTTAAGGACACCCTTACCCCGCTGCCACCACTTTTCTCTGAGGGTGTGCCGTGTACTCTACTTTACCTAATTATATTCTAAATACTAGGATAGGAATATGTAAATGTAAATGCACATAAAGGACAGTCAACTATTTTTAAATATAAATGTGCCTTCCGGATAGCATGACAAATAAAATGTTTCAAATTAAACCTAATTAAAAATCGTTTAGTCTTAAATAGTACGTTAGCTCACTTTCTAGAACTTGAACTCACATTTAATAAACGTGATGTAGTCCCTGTGGAATCCCACACCAATCGAAATTGTAAATGGCAATTAGGCGCATGATCTCGCCGACCATTCAGTGAGGTATACCACCAAAGTATCCACATTAGTTCCTTATAATCACAAAGTAGATCAACCCTTAACGCTATATCGGCGGGGGGGATAGGAGGGGAACTGCCTCCGACCCCTCACCCACCCGGCTGCCTCTAGCATGCCACATGAATAAAAGTTTCATAAAAAATAAACATAATACATTACCGCCAAGTGTGGATTAATACCCAGCACTGCTTAGTCATCCAAAAACAGTACAACTCCTGGTAACCGGAATTCAAGTGATCAGAACCCTGTGAAACATGTAAATTAGCAAGTCTTTGTTGTTTGACAATTTTATTAAAAATGGTTTTATCATTAACATTGCGTGAGATAGAAATCATTTGAAGATTTATTACATCGATTGTTTGATTTATTGGCGATTCTGGGCACGTCAACAGCAGAGGTCATTAGTCCCGTAAGTGTAGTGAGTTTTTATCGCAGAAGAGTGTCATCTTCCCCGCTGAAAGGCGAAATCGGCGCCGATATGTCAGCTTCTGGAGTTGCCCCAACCAGGCTCAATTCGTCAACTCTTAGCAGTCACTCTTGGGACCGTGATATCATCGGTACAATAAAGGTAAGATAATCCTGTGACAAATTACATAAAAACTGAAATTAAACAGTACATTTGTACTTAGTAAAATATAATAGTATTCGTATTATGTACATTCTGTATTAATACTACGGCCTACTGTGGGGGTGGCAGAAGATCAGATCTACCATTAAATTAATTAACTATCAGGAATGTTCAAGTGACACTTCATATGCAAATTTAGGGTGATCTCTCTGCACTCATTACAAACTCAAAATGAATCCTTTCACAAATGTATACCTCAAATTCATAAAAGCACTTTACATAACATACACTGTACATAATTGTTCTTCCTGAAAAGTCTTACTACTGCACATACAACTGCAAAATTCACACCAAGTTTCAGAGTTCTATACAGTAAAACATTAAAAAATTACTGTATTGCTTTAATATCATTGAAAGAAAACAAATTGATTAAGGTTTTTCTTGACCTTAAGATTTTATAATCTGATACGATTTGTGCACATAATCACATTAAAATATTTAGAGAAATTATGATCTGAAACCCACAACTATGTAGCCCAACATTACAATAATGTAAATCCTTTACACTACAAAAATGCTGGTATACACTTAAGTTTGCAATAAATGTTACATTCATTTACATTTCTACAAAACGCTGAATATGAGTAACACACTCAGTAAAATTAAATATTACCTCTAACCTCACTTTCTTTGTTTACAATTCAATTTACACAACTGAATTAAATGTTTTCCTTTACCACAGCAGTAATCATTTCATACTCTGGTTTCCTTTTTAAAGAAATATTTAAATTTAAAGAAATAATAATCGATATGTTAAACTATTTCAAATCTCGTTGAAAATTTCATTACGTTAATATCTCTGGCGAGAGTTCTAAAGAATGAAATTCAGATAGGAAAGCAACTCACTACCTCGTACGTACTTATAAGTGAAGTAGTCTAGACTATTCAGTATAAAAAACTCACAGAAATAGAATCCACAAGTATAAGTTCCTACTCTCATTTGGTTATATCTGCACGCACCCTTTCTTTCAACTTGCAACGTAATTTTAAAAAAACACTACACAACTTCTCCTGTTAAGTTAAAATACTTCAAGTGTGAATTATACATTCAGTTACCTTTTTTAATATCTGTAGTGAAGAGTTTCAGCTTCCTAGGAAACCTACAGCCACATGGCATTGGCTCACAAAATAAAGCTTCACCATGGTCCAACCTTCCTGTCGCTGGCCTCCGGGTGAAAGAACGGTTTCTCTAGCTGCGCTGGATCGTGTACCAGCTGTGTCGCACACTAGCGAACTCTGTTACGTCGAACTAGCTAACTTCTATTCCTTCCGTAGCCGGCGTGTGGCGCGCATTTCAAATTGCGTGATGCGCGCTTCTCTCACGGCTAAGAAGTGCGATTTATTTTTCATGTCTTGGAAAACGGGTGTTCACAGTACACAAACAATACATGGTTCATACAAGATCATTGGTTTTAAGATTGCATACCTTGGTTACGATACCTGATAATCCACAGTTTTTTGACAAGGATCGAGTACAAATACAGAGGGATCCAAAAAATGTTTTCACTCTTCCACAATTAATATATTTCAAATGAGGAGAGTGACGCCTGTGATCCTAGCGCACTATTTCAGTTGAATGTTTTTTTTATATGTTCTTACGATTACGTGTGTTCAAAGTAATGAAAAAAAGAATTTTATTTCCATCCATATGATACTATACACACTTATTGCAATGGTAGAACTTTGGAATATCCTCGGCAATCAATATCCCGTTAGTGGTCATTATTATCACAAAAATAAAGAAAATACATAGGTAATCACATAAGTCCAATCGTTGTAAGTTTTTCTTTCAGTCTACAGTATTACTCTCCGTGGCGTCTGGGTATTTCTTTATAAAATATTACATATTTCCATTGACAAATAAATTATTAAATATTATATTATATATATATATAAAGAAAAACAACTTCAAAATAGAATGTCTGCCCACCAGAATACACACGCTTAAGCCCCAACGTCATTCACAACATTCTAACAATCAATAGGTTATTTCGGTAAGAAAATGCAATTATTTTTTGGTGAATAACCAATATTATAATTCTGGGACAAAGACTTTGTAGTTAAATAATTAAGTGACCCTCATTAGCAGCTAAACAGCAAGAATTTAAATTAGACTTCTGATTCATTTCGTCAAAAAAAGTAAAAACTGTTATGTATGGAGCATATGGGGCAGTAGTATGGGGCAGAAGATCATTTCCACACGTTTTCTTGAGTTCCTGATCCCCTGGAGCGAATCTGGATAAAACCCTAGTCGAGATGGGGGTCATTGACCCTGATGGAGATGTATGGCGTGGGATTGCTGATCGAGTGTGTACATATTTTTGGACTCCTCTGTAAGTCGTATGTAAATTGCGAACCAAATTATCCTTTCGTCTTTTCTCTGGAAACGTACTTTCTAATTTTACATGTAAATTGCGGACATAACCAAGCCAGGAAAGGAAAATGACTGATTGAGCATTTACGCACGCGTTTAGGAGACTGTCACCGCCGCGCTATTATTCAGTTTTTCCTTGTGATCTATTGAAATTCATCCAGACTCGTTTCTATATCAAAACGGAAAGCAAAGACACGACTAGAAGAGTGCCCAAATTTCATATTCGGTGTTATAGAATATTAGTAGCAAGAGGAAGGAATATACAAATGGCAAGATAAACAGAATTCATTCAAGAAATGACTGATTGATTTGAATGAAAACCAACTTTAACCAAACCATATTTCGAAAGAAATATGCCAGGCCCAAGTGTGGAAAATTGAGAAGGGAGATGTGTTGTAAAAAGAATGGCTTTCAAAATGATCTTCGAAAGTAAAGTGTCACTTGCAATTTTATGTGAAAGGGTACATTGTAGTCTGGGTCGGACTTCAATTTACATACGGGTTCAACTCTAATTTTGCTTCCGGTCCACCATCTACATGCGAACCTCTCTCCTGGTGGGCGCGAGGGGCGCGCTGGCGTGGGGGACGTAGCCTTCGTGGGCGCCGGCGCCGGCGCCGCTGCCGCTGCCGGCGACGGAGGCGCCCTCCAGGTCTTTCAGCAGCGTGTTACGCGTGCGCTTCAGCGCCTCCCGCGCGCCCGCCTCGCCCTCTGCACACAAACACACCGGTTGGGAGCTCCTTGCTCTCTCTACACACTCACTCTCGCTCTC
>BOPP01000007.1:18931740-18985251 GCA_017312745.1 Gryllus bimaculatus | reverse complement strand
TCAACACCCACACACACGCACAGCGGTTGGGAGCTCTTTGCTCTCAACACACTTACTTTCGCTCTCTCAACACCCACACACACACGCACAGCGGTTGGGAGCTCTTTGCTCTCTCAACACACTCACTCTCTGGACACACACACACACACACACACACATCTTTTGATCTCTCTTTGCTCTCTCATCACACTCGCTCTCGCTCTCTCACATGCACGCACTGTGCACGCACACAGAGCTCTTTCCAGCATAGCACACTTTGCAAGAAATAAAAAAAAAGAAAACGTGTGGTACCTAGAATTAACAATACCCTTTAGTGAATGAGCTTCAAAAATATTCGGTTCTAATTATTTTTTAATATTTGCTATAAACTGGTAATATATCCTTTTCTAATATTCCATAAAACATTATATCACATTAAATGCTTGTCTAAATATGTGCGATTTCAAATCACACAAATAGTTATTGCATACGTTTTAAAGAAATTATAATTTAAGGCTTAAAACTGACGTCTCACAGATATCACGTTGAGCAATTGAAGTTGTTTTGCGAGAAGAATGTGACTCCAATATTATATTTTATTGGTTTTGGACCATTACTGTTACGAAGGACATGAAAAATGGAAATAGTCCAAAAGCCGAAATCTAGATATCATTTGCCAAAGAAATTTAGTAATTTTTACATGGAAGTGAATCATTCTTTTAATTTTATGGAAACGTTATTGATTGTTATTGCCTTCGTTATGTACCTCGATATACACTTATAACTTAGCTGCATAGAGAGTATCGAGGTTACGAGGGAAATATGAAAACAGTTGAATCATGCCACATGTTTTCTGATGGAAGGAATTACGGGAGGAATATATGAAAAGAAACGGAGTTCAATTAACATCTAGTAAATAAGTAAATCTGAATCAATAAAGTTAGGTAACAAATAAAATATTTTATGTACCACGAGCGTTATCTGGTAGTAATGGTCGGGTCAAAAACCCTCGGGCTTTCTGACGCTGCTCGATCATTAGAACCCATATATTGCTCTTGGTGCATTAATAACTATTGATGAAATTTTGCTCAAAACGCTTATTGCTTCCTTTATTCATAATTCAACTTAAAGCAGTTTAAGAGCAAGAGTAGGGGTTCCGTAGCTAAAGCAACCTCTCCCATTCGTGACAGACAATTCAACTATTTGTTGGCGTTCAATCAAGAAATAAATGGGGCCGGTGGGCGCTCACCGTCGCTCCACTTGGAGGCCTGCGTCTGCGGCGCGTCCGCAGCCGGGGGAGGGGATCGGGCCGAGTACAGCCGCCGCGACACCGCCCCGAAGGTCTTCAGGGCCGCTGGCGGCTGCTACAACACACGCCCGGCGTTCGCTTCGCCTCTCTATAGCCTTCAGGACTAGACGTTGTTCGTTGACCCAAGACGTTGTTATTGAACTGTTTTTCTTACAGATAGCGGGTTGTTTGATACCTGGGAGTAAATTCTATTCACTACTATGGTTAAACAGCCTCGTACAGCTGGGTTTTGTCAGCTTGTTACTTAATGAAGTAGAGTATGAACTGGAACAAGAGCTCGTTAGTGGGCCAAGGACATCGGTTACGGGGTACGTGTGGTTAGCACATAGCCATATTTACACCATATTCTAGTCTTTTAAACCTGGTAAGTGAGTTTTCTCATCGCCACGCAGGAATGAATACTAGGATATTGCAAGGCAAGCGAAAACTATAATCTGCCCCGACCGGGAATCGAATACGGATCGCGTCCTGGAAAGCGAGTGCGCCGATTCCTGAGGGGCTAGTATATTCAAGAGTAAGTATTGATTCTGTGCGTATCAATTGCTGAGGGTATTCGTTCCGTAAAAGTGTAGTGTAGGGTGTTGACGTCCCGATAGAAAGTGAAAGTTGGCACCGATCTACTCGTTTCGTTGCGTGTTTTCCTCCTCCATGTATTTCCTCCAGCGGGGCAGCGCCTCGGCCGGGGAAAGCTCTAAGAGCAATGATGTCAATTGATTGACTGATTACATATATTAATACACATAACTGTACATATATTAATACAATTAAAGAATTACCATTTACATTTACATTTAAAGAAGACAATGCAACGTAGCGTGCAATGTGGGAAAATGGCAACGTAGCATAGCGATCGCACTATCAAGCAAATTCAGTTCTTTACGGCAACAGAATATAATTGAGTCTGCAAGTTCATCTAAGCGAAAATTACTGCTATATGAACATGTAGTTAGTTACACTGTAGTTATCAGTGTAGCACAAGTGTATCACAAGTTTCATTTCGACAACTTCAGTTTCAAGAGTTAATAGTTCAGTTTGAGAATAATTATAAAATACTTTCTTTACACAACAAATAAGAATTTTATTTATTTTTCTCGACAGCTGCTATAATTACTAGTTTCGTAGATATAGACCCTGTTATATTCTGAGAAGTAGCTGTGTTCCTAGCCCGCTGAACTATGAGATTCGTCGCCCACCTACACTTTGGTTGGGGGAGTTTCCTTCTTCCTGTGATTTCCGCCAGTGAGGCACCCCAACCAAGACAAGCTCCATTCTCCAGACATGTGCAGTAGTGCAGTGCATGTTACTGTAAGTGCATTTGTAAGGGACGAGGATGGTTCAAGGAATAGGAAGGAATGATTGAGCGCGGTTCTTAGACCGAATGTTAGGGTTGTGCTCCGGCATCCGCCTCATATTGATAATAGAAATCACGGAAAACTACCGATCGGAGCAGCTGGCCGCTCGTCCAGATAGTGGCTGAGCTCGACCTAGCTGACACGATACTGCCAAAATCCTGCCATCGTCGGGACTCGCATCCTAGCACCTTTCGGTCAGAGGCATTGCAGTGGCCTGAGTTGATGCCCTGAGCCACCTCAGTCGATTTCCTGATAATTATTAATTTTTTGGCTTTCAAGGCGGATAAAACGTGAGTGTTTGGTGCTTCAACGCTCGAAATCTCCCACCTGACGTCGTTGGGGGCTGAACGCCCTCCGCGACCCAGCACTGCCCACGTGGGCGACCTGCTCCTTCGTTTGGTCCAGGAACTTGGGCGGCTTCAAGTAGATTCTGTTGCCCTGCAGACTCCTCTCGATTCGGAACTCGGGGCTCGCCTCCTGGAAGAGGCTCCTCGTTGGGCCCTGAGGCGGCTCGGGGTATTTGAGCGAGTCATCCTCGAGGTTCGCGTTCGCTTGATCGGTCTGATCGATGAAGTCGTCGTAGGCTGAGCTCAGCGCCTTGGCCTCCTCGAGGCACTTGAGGTCCTCTTCGTCGTACGTGGGGCTGAGTCCGCTCTCGTCCTCGGGGTACTTGGCGTTTTCATCGTTGTTGGCGGCCATCAACATTTCGTTTACCATCTCAGGGTGCTTCAGTTTCTCCTCGTCGTAATTTGAGTTTATCGTTCGGGCGCGCTCAGGAAATTTGGCGTCGTTTGGAGAGTACAGGCTGATCCACTTCCGAGTCCTTCTCGGGTACTTGTGGTAATCCTCTCCGAAATTCGCGTTCAGGTCTTGCTGCAAGCCGGGGTTCCCGTCGTCGTCCTCAAGGTCTGCCGGAGAGTTTTCGTACGCCAGGTCGTCCGCATCGGAATTCCAGTCTCGTGCACCTGTCAAACAAACATTTGTCTGACATAAAGAATGAAGTAGGAAGCATGATTTATTTCCATTTCATTGGGCACCTAAAGATATTCCTGGTATTTTACATAGAATTACATAACTTTTATATAATTACACAAAAACAGGATTTTTGTGTTAGCTAATTCATATTTTTATTGATTGAAACATACGATTCCAAAATTGTTTTTAAAGTTTATTCTATAGACTTTGAATTATATTTTTTTCAGATTTAGGATGTTATTAAAATGGCATTTTACCGTTAATTAGTGGTTTGAACGTTCAGAGAGAGTGCTACATAAATAAGTTAAACTTATGTCTTCTAAAATGTGGTAAAGTATACTGAATTATATTACCAAAAATCCTAGTAGGACCCGCTGTTATTACATGTGTGATGCATAGCACTCTTGCAGAAGGAAATATATCTGTAATTGCATCATTTATTTTTTACTACGTGTGGTGGTAACGAAATATTTTCGCACTAGCCTAAGTAACTCGTCGTTGCACAAGTATTTATGCTCTTGCCGCTCCAGCTTGTCTGCCAAACAGTTTCCTGCTCATTGAGCATTCCAAATAATTTCCTCCTTATTAGGAGCGTAACTGGATGTGGGGTAACAAGGTTGTGGAGGTCGCAAACCGCTTATCATTTTTCACGGCTGCTTGAGCGTGTTCGTGCAAAATTAGGAAGAAATTGCTCCAGTGGTTCAGAATTTTTGGTGAAACCAACATACACACATCCATGTTTACTTTGATATATGAAGTTTATATGGTGTCAATCGTACCTCCCACTTCATTTGCGTCTTCCTCAGTGTTTGAGGACACGTAGTACTGCACCATTGTTGAAGAGGGACCAGACTTTTATCCTCAATTACGAAGCCACATACGGCCTTTTATTCAGTCTGAAATATTACGCAACAAACATGAAGTTACAAACAGTAACGTTTCAAAGGTCATAATTCTATTTAGAGATAAACATCCACATTGTCTTAAAATGAGAAACTAGATACACAAATTTTAAAAAAACAACAAGAAAAACTTGAAATTTTATATTTTCCACCGAGATGCTGGTATCCAGGCAGATGCTCTAATTGGCAAGTATGGAATCAAACATTGCATTCGCGACAATTTAACAATCGTTCAGCAACATGCGATCTTACATGCAGTACAATAGTCAAAAAGGGTGAAGATAAATTATCCCATTTCGCTTGTTTGCACCTTCATATAAACAGTACCATGTCTTTGTAGCGGGATTCTCCCTAACGGGAACATTTCCGTGAATATATAGTGGTTGTTTTTAGGCATAGAACTTTCTGTAGGCTATGTAAACGAGAAAGTAAAATTAATATTAAACTTCCGTACCTGAGATATTTGTATCACGTTGTGCCCCGTGGAAGAGTGTCTATAATGAGGTGTCTTCAGCGGCTTCAGGGTCTCAGGGCACGGTTTGGTGTCGATGGCCCATCGTGGTCAGGCGGAGCCCACGGACAAAGTCGTTGCCGAGGTACCGCTCCCCGGTGGCCACTCACTATAGAAACACAACTCCAACCGACCTGCGACAATCGACAATAGCCTCGAACATGTAGTGACGGTCCGTTGTTTCAAACGTCGGTGGAATTCCTTAGCTCAACATCGACTCGAACATTAAAATTCTTCAGCGATTCTAGTTCAAATATCTTAGATTAGGAACAAACGCACCCGGCATGTAGGGGAAGTGCTTCACATTAGTATTGAAATCAAGACCATTAAAGAAGAAATGATATCCTCAAGCCAGAAATACAGCAGAAGTCTATAAAATCAACCAAATCATCTCAATGTAGACAGTAGTGAAGTTAAACAAGATTACAGCGACATAAATTGCTAGATATAACTTACTGATTTCTACAAAAAGAAATATAAATGTTACTGTCGAGTAACATTTCCTTTCTTAAGCAATTTGTCTAATATTTGTTTAGAAATAAATTGCAAATAAACAGAATTACCAAAACGTTGGTGATTCACAAACATGTGGTCGGTGATCCAGTTGTCACCATTAACAAACCCAACCATCTGGGCATATTTGAAAGGTGACACCCTCCATTTAAATGAATTCTTCCGTTATTTAAAGAAATTTTGGCACTCACCTATCTATGAAGAGAGTGCAGAATGTCTCTTCATTTTATGTAAGATTAACAATGCTCCTACGACTATCGTTCCATTTGTTGAAAGGTAATATTACACTAAAATATTTGTGGGCATCCTGATAAGGTGTTGACATTTTTTCATACTAAAACTTTTGTATAATTTATTAAATGTCTCTTTATGTAGTGCCAAAGGCTTTTCTGCGCTCAATTCACTGATTGCTAATAGTGTTTGTTCAGCTCTGCCAACTTTCATCACCTCTTCCCTATCAAGTATGTTGTCATCGGGCCGCCAGGCGCGCTGCAAACGCCAGACCGATCAAAGGGTCATTAGGCCCTTCGTCTGTTGATCCTCATCGTCACGTTTTTGAGATGTTGACAAATATAAAAGACCTGCAAGTACTTCAACAGCCCTCTAACTCCAGCAGGCTATGTATTATCATTTCCTTATACTTTTCTAATTGTTGCACCTGGGTAGAATCTCTACGTTACATACCGAGCCTTCTCTACCCGCTCGGTTCATCTTCTCTAATTTATATTCCGGAAAAGGTGGCTCATGGCATCAATTGATGTCTCCGCAGTGCCTCTGACCGGGAGGTCCTAGGGTTCGACACTCGACGCTAGGTGCAGGAGTTTCAACACTACTAATGTCAAATACAACTGCAGTCTGGAGGAGACTTCTATCGGCTGGCTGCTCTGATCGATAGTTTTCCTTGGTTTCGTCGATCGACACCAGGCGAATGTCGGAGCAGTACCCTAACAAATGGGTCACGTGTGTGTGTGAGGTACGCACGTCGCGGCGCGTGGGGGAGGGCGGGTACTTGAAGGAGTCGTCGAGCGCTTCTTGCACGTCCACGGCCGCCTGCTCCAGCTGCGGCTGCATCTCGCGGATGACCCCGCGCAGCCGCGCCGCGTACACCGGCTCGTCCTCTGCGCACGCGCGCGCACGCGCACACGCTGTCACGCCGCGCTTCAACACACTGCGCCCGGACGCGGGCGGGTACAGGCGCGTCAACAGCGCCCAGCGGATACAGCCCGGGATTGAGTGATTCCGGACGCGACAACTGCTAAGATAACTAGTACCGTAAGTGTGGTCCTTAATTTTATCTTCGGAAAACTGCCTCTCAGAGCTGCCGATTGTTATCATTCCCTTACAGAGTAGCTGGATTCAATTAATTATTTCAATTAATACAACTAAAACACCGAGACTGCCCGCAACAACAAATTCAATTTTTCAATTAAAATTTGAGTACTGTAAGGATGAAAAATTGTGAGAAATATAATATACTATCATAAGAGAAAAAGAAAATGAAGCATTATAAGAGAAAAACAATAAAATATGTGGAAGTTAATTTCTGAACGATGCTTGAATGTTTTAAATAATATGTTGATCTATTTGTTACTAAACAAAACTTCCATTTTTATAATGAAAAATATCCTGATAATGTTTTATTATAAAACTTTTAAACACGTTAGAAATTTTTAAAAGTTATTAAGAAGTATATTTGTTAATTTTTTTGAAGAAATGTTCTTATAATATGCTACGTTCTCAATAGAATGCGTAATAAATGCACAGAGAAAGTAAAAACACTTTTATGTTTGCAATAAAGCATGGCACATTTATGATTTGAAGATCATCATATGATTTACGACACCAATGAGGAAAAATCAATTGAACTTCTGGTCTTTCATTATAATGAGTGGCTTGTTGAATACAATCTTCTATAAAAACTAACTTCATTTTGTAAGAGAAGGAACATCTTGTGTGTAGCTCCTTCTTGGAATAAGGATGAGTGCTATGCTGAGTATTTATTTTATTTTCTTCTGTATAATACATTTCGAGGCTCTTACCAGCGGTAAGTTCACGAAGACAAAGATCTTGTAACTGTAAAATGAATGTTGCTTAAATACTTATTAGAAATGATTATACCTAAGAATTAATTAGAACTGCACCTGCATGAGCATACGATGCAAATATTTATCTCCAGTCGTATTCTTTGTATCTAACTTATATTCATGTGATCAAAGTCTCTTCTTTTAGAAGAAGCTTGAAAATTATGTCTGTAAACAATGCTTTCCAATGAAAAATATTCCTTTTATTATTTATTATATGGGTTTTACATAATTAATTCGTACCACTAATAATTATATTCTATAAAAGCAAAGGAAAGGCTTATTTCTGAAATTATGATGCATTTCATTGTTCAAAGAGCTAACCTACTAGATTACCGATATCCCTAACTCAAAACTGTTATTATAGCTCAGTTAAAATGGGGAAAATAAGAGAAATCATTCATAAACTTTTGAAACTTTGCAAAAACACTGAGGGTTTCTCTCCACCTAGACGGGGTTGCATTCCCAATTACATTCTCCATATTGTGCAATGTTGTATTGTTTTCCAATTTTACGAATAATAGTTTCTTTTAAAAAGAAGTTTTATTTAAATAAACCTTTCTCTCGAAATTGTCTCACAAAATGCAATTTATGTTGTATGTACAGCGAACTGTTTTTGATACATCGCACTTTTGAAATCCACAGCACTTATTTTTGTCTTATTTTTATATTATTGAAAAAAATGATACACTTTCTTTACCAAGATCTCATGAAGAATTTGAGGTACAGGCTAGATTTGTGTATGTTATGTTTTCAAGATGTACGGAAATAAACATAAACATTTTAATTACATTATTATACATGACGATTTCAAATTGTCGTAATGTCTACTGACCCTAATTATTTACGTCCAGTATATTCAAAGATTAATTCAATGTGTATGTAATTTCGTGTTTTTCGTTTCATCTGAAAATACCGGGTCAGACCGGGGACCAGTTTTCTAAACTAAAAGACGTTAAAAAGGTCTTACAAATCGCCAGAGAGGGAATGATACATATTTTGGGTTTTTGGTTACTCTCCTTTAAGATCATTTTTCTTAAGAAGTCATATGTGAGATTTCTGGCATATGAAATTCCGGTTACCTTTTTACCAAGAACTCACCACAGAGGCTCACCACGTTTCTGCTCACTCTGATCGAAGAGTGAACCGGTCGAGTAAACTCAGGGCCATCATTGTCGCTGTCTCTGCAGCTTCTCTGGCCTGCAAGGTCTTGGGTTCGATATCCGACGACGGTAGAGAATTTTCGACAGCAGCTAAGTCGAATTCAGGCGGATTATAGACGGTTGATATGGCTCAATGACAAGTTTACCAGTACATCCAATTTTAGAATACGGAGCGGCATGCTGGGACCCGTACAGAAAAGGGCAAATCGAAGCGTTAGATAATATTAAAAAACGGGCCACAAAGTTTGTAAAACACGTGTGCGTTGGTGACGAACGAGAAGAATGGGAGTCCTTATCTAAGAGAAGGGAACGGACGAGTTAATGCGTAATGTATAAGACATACAGAGGAGAAACAGCATGAGCAGATATCGGTAAAAATTGCAGAAATCAGATTATAAAAGCAGAGGAGACCATCCTTGGAAAATACGATGTAGAAAGCAAAGAACTGATGTAGGCAAGTTCTCCTCTGTGAATTGCACTATAGTAGATTGGAATAAACTACCTACAGAAGCACTAGAGTCTCTTCCTTCTAATGTAGCCAAATTTAAAAATTGCCTCATTCCATCTAGATCATCTCGAACAATCCTGACAGATATATCTTTATTATTATTATTATTATTATTATTATTATTATTATTATTATTATTATTATTATTATTAATATTATTAATATTATTATTATTATTTTTATTATTATTACTTTCATTATTATTATTAATATTATTACTTTTATTATTATTGTTATAATTATTATCTTCATTTCCCTTATACAGTGAATTGAAGTGTAGTGTAGTGGAGGGGAAGGGAGTGTAGGGTAGTGAAGGGGAGACAGTGTAGTGTAGTGTGGTGAAGTGTTATGTAAACTAGAAGTGAATCTAGTGTTAGCTAGAAATAAATTGGAACTGTTATATCGACCCCTAATTCTAATAGTAAACCTAATTGTAAATGTTGAAAATGTTTAGTAATTCTAATTCAAATTGTTCTCATGTTTGCCACCGAGCATTAGCTCATAGCGAACTTTAATAAATCTATCTATCTATCTACATTACCAGCTACCGATCGTAACTTCTACAGTACGTGATGCAACTATACCGGATTTTCAACACTAGCTAAAAAGCTAGATTAAATTTAGCCGATATCTGGAGAAGATTTTTAGAGGCCGGCTGCTCTCATTGGTACTTTTCCGTGGTTTATCCGATCAATACCAGGCGAATGCCGGAGCGGTATCCTAAAAATCGGGCCACTGACCACGCACGATATTTCCATCCCTTTCTTTGTCCTCTCCTCTTCTCTTACAATCTCACACGTTCCGACTGGGATGTGTAGCTCGGTGCCGGATCTTACAATGCATACGCGAGGAACATCACCACCTTCCGAGGGTAAAACATTCAGCACACTCATGGGACCACTGACAGCAGCAGTTGAGACGTCCGAAAGCAATAAATACAAAAGCAATATAAATATCGAAAATAAATTTAAAAAAATCTATTTTCTACTACAGCGCGAGGACAATAACTCCAGGCTTCGAAAGTCTGTTACTAAAGCGTTACGTCTCACCTTTCTTGTAGTCATGGACAATCGATACACGAGGAAAAATATCATTAAGCTGACCCCGTGTAGCCGATTGGGTTTGTCCCTGCTTTGCCCAGACGCTTTTTTGAAAAACAAATATGACTTCCAGGGTTTATGAAGTGATGTACAATTTGTCACCACTGTGAATTTTGAGTCTCAAATAGTGGCAGAAGGAATCCACATTACCTAAATAAAACGCCACTAATGGACTTCAACGCCGAAAAAGCTGTTCAAAAAACTACACAAAACGGATTTTGAAAATGTAGAATGCACTCTACCTAAAACAACTAATGAAATACTCTCGTATAGCAAGACCTCAAAATAAATCTTTTAATGAACTAGTGGTGCCATAACAGCTCGTACTTTCCCGCCCTATTTTCACGCAAAATTATGCGAAACGAACTCAAAGTTCCAAAAAATTGTACTTGATCGTATTTCAAAATTTGTCGTTAAGGAAAAAATCTCTATTTTGAATTTTTTAGTTGTAGGAAGCCACCTATTAGTCAATTAGTAATACAGATGATAATTAATTTGCGGTGTTATGACAGTTGGATAAGGTATGCTGATTTGAACTTCTCTTGTTCCAGTGATGGCTTGCGACCCTTTCATAGGCAGCGCAATTCATTTGTTCCTCGAGGACCCAAATCCTCAGCTATCCCATCGTTCAACTGGAAATAATACCTATTATTATAATTAATACCTATAATTATAACCATGTCAAATTTGCAAGTGTATTACTTAATGAAATAAATATTTCACTAACAATATTTTTATTCTTGCGCTTCTTAGTATATTTATTTTAATACAAATCAGCTGTAGTTATGGCTTAGGAAATAAATAATTTTACAATGAGGCTTTGAAGAATTAAAAAATAATGAGTTTTATAATTAAATAACACGTTATGTTCTGATAATAGATTTTATAGTCAAAATATATGGCTTACGTTACTCCTGAGTATTCGAGCCAACTGGAATAACAACTTAAGTGTTTTCTAAACTTCTTGAACAAACTGAAAATATTTATTTTGCATTGGTAAACCAAATAGACTTTCGTAAGCTTAATTTACTACCAGCCTCTATCTACAGTACATCGAGAGAGAAATTATTACAATTTCCGATAAGGAAATTGAGATAGTTTATTTTATCGTCCTTTACAGAAGAATGTTAAATACGTAACATTAATGACTGTAAAAAATTACAAGAATATTTTTAACTCAGTATAACGTCTAATTCTGCGATAGTGTAAGTGAATGGAAAGGTCGTTCAAGAAATTAGTTCAATTACGAACAAAGTTATTCAAGAATAGAAGTCATTCAAAATAAGTTTTCAGCTTACAAGATCATTGGTTTCTCCGTAATGACAATCATTTTAAAACGAACTGTTCAATAAATTCGTATATTTTAAAACTATGAAATCGTCTTACCTTAAGTCTTGTCCACCAACTGAAAAATTTAAATAAGGTAAACCACGGAATAATTTTCCCCATATTAAGACTTGCTATTCAAAAGATCTCTTTCGACCTCCCTAATTGGCAGAATGAAATTTAAACTAAATGAAAAATACGAAATTGTGAAAAAGTTATTATGTTGGGCCCTTACTGAGTAACCTTAGGAATTATATTTTATTTATATGTTATATTTTTTTTCTATTTTATTAAATTGTAAAATATTTTAATTATTCACGTCCTTGAAAGACATTTGTATGTCGAACAAGTAGAATAAATAATATTAAAAAATATTCCAAACAATCGTCGTTTCTACGCTATTTTCGTTAGATTTTATTATTTCGTTGGTGATTGATCATTGAGGTGCAGTGTTTTTGGCATGTGTTATTAAGAAGAACCAAATATTCTCAAGTGTGGCAATATTTGGACCAGAATCTACTACAAACTTAGTAGAGCAAACTAACATTTTTGTTTTAATTACTAATTCTTTCAGGTTGCTCCATATTCAGAAGATTTCGGGGTACAACTCTGTTATATAAGTTCAAATAATATATTGCATTGAACGTTCTTATACACACAATGAGCAGTCATATACTCATTTTCTTAATGCTTTTCTTCTGGACAGTTCTTCTCAACGAATTGGGACCATTTCGTGGTGGTAAGTTCATAACGTTGATATATCCAATGCTAACTCAACAAATAATTAAGATAATTTTAATTTATTAATCGTCTAAATGGTGTTGAAAAATTCACTCTTGATAAAATCAAGAAACTGTCTTAAAAATAGTATGTGAACGGTAGCTAAAGAATATACAATAAAAAGCATTTTTAGATTAGAGAAGAAAATGTTCTAAGAAATAATTCAATGTTCAAAATTACCTGAACTCATTATATTTGTGTGGTATTATAGAATGCATGTCCATGTAAATAAACTGCACATTACATTAATATCAATTACGCATTATTTAGTGTCCTTTTGAAATTAATTTGATATAATTTTTTTAATACAAAGAAATATCCAATATAACTAATGTTTTAAGTTCAGTCTAGATCAGAAGATATTTGGGGATTAATATAATAGTTTGGACAAATATGCCACTTTTACCACTCGTATCATAAATAACTGATATATAAATTTTAGAAAATAAAATGTTCACATCAAAAAATGTCTTCTCATTGAGGATTAACTCAGAGTTACTTTTTTTGTTACAGCTTTTGCTTGTGATCCCTTTGTCTGCCCACCAAAAGCGAAGGGCTGGTTTCCATGTCCTCAAATGAAAAACTAACGTCCGATGCATGCACATAGTATGGTCATAGTCGGGATTGCGCAGTGTCGTTCTTTGTAGAGCGATAACAGTTTTTAATATTATAATGTAGCCATTGAAAACTGTGTGTTTTTCTTTTTCATACGTAAGATAATGCTTCATTTTTAAGACAATTTATAATAAATAAGGGAATAAAATTATAAGATGTCTTAAAAAATGAAAGCATTATATACAAATATAATTTGTTTCAATATTTCAGTGTAACATTTCAGTTAAACCTTACACCAAAAATACTGTCAAGACTAAATTTGAACTGAACATACTGTCATATCATAAATTCACTGACTTGCTGTTTTCAAATAGAATCTTTTATTCGAGAAAATGCCCGCTTTTATCAACGTCTGGGGATTTATATTTGCACGATCACAAATTATTCTCTTTATTTTCCTTTATGGACGGTAGTAAAACGAAACCAAGTAAAAGAAATCAACCATAATTTCTAAAAGGCTCTAAAATCCACTCAGTGTTTAAGCAATTTGAGTTATAAAAGAGCGAGGCGTATAAATAATTGTTTATCTGCGGACATAAAATCTGACTGTAACGAGTGTTTTCAGTTCCTAACAATTGTGTTGTTAAATAAGATAGTCAGATCAAACCTTCACCTCTGCTGTCCAAGATTTGAAGTCTTTTGATTTGCTAAGGACACCTAAGAAAATTGACAAGATTAGAGGTAAGGGGAGTGGAGTTTCAGTTGACAGAATGGATATTTCTACAGTATTCTTCTTGGTGTCTTTTCTACGTGTGATGGTTTTGCCATGTGGTAAGTTTAGAACAGTAAGAGGACTACTGTTATTTGTGGATTTGGGATGATCCTTACATAGTTAACTAGATGAATCAATAGGGCACATCCTGGGTAATTATTATAATCACTAATTTGCCAGGAATATTGAATTCTTTTAAAAATTCTATTTACCTATTCCTACACCTAAACGTTTTCCGAAATTTGTTTTTGTACTACTAGAGGTCTCTGTACTAGTTGCAGTAAAGGGATTTAGAAGGTCTTATCCGACGGTTACAGCGAAGCCGATTTTGCATGAAACTCTGGTCGGCCGACGTCGGACGTTTGCGTCCGATGGTCCGATTCATTCAATCACGTGCCAGTGAACATATGTGAACCCGAACGATGGCGTCGCAAACACTGTATGTCGGACGCAGATATATTTCGTTTGATTGTTCCATTCGTGATTGATTGATTGAATGATTAGGGATTCCGGGCAGCTCAATTGCTAAGGTAATTATTCCAGAACGTGTAGCGCATGTTTTGTCAAAGGCAGCGGCGGTGATCTTCTCCCTGAGGCTGTGGAAATGGCCCAGACTTACACGTCGTATGCCGACCTACACGTATCTCCTACCAGCAGGCTACCGCTCCAGTTTGGATAGGCTCTAAGTTCCCGATTGGTCTCCCGGCATGTGGGCAGTGTACTGCATGTTAGTGTGTGTGTGTGAACAAGGAGAGGAAAATACAAGGAAGAGGAAGGAAAGATCGCGCAAACTTTGGCCCGTTTAATACGGTACCACTCGAACATTCGCCTGTTGTTGATCGAAAAAAACAGGGAAAACTGACCATGGCAGCTGACCACTTGAATTCTTCTCCAGAAAGCGACTGAATGTGAACTAGCCACCTAACTTGTATCAAAAATTATTCCACCGTCCATTTTGGAACCCTAGTACTTCCCGGCCAGAGGCACTGCAGTGGTATCTGATGCCCTGAGTCATATACACTTGTCTCCATTCGCCAGAAATCAGCTGGAAAGTCACGTCCATCTTTAATTTCAAGACTACCTGGATTACATGCAGATGGCCATAAGCTTGCTTCCCTGTAATGTTTCAAACAATAAACTGGAAACGAAATCATGGAAATATTTGGACGATTTTGAATGCAAACTTTGAGTGGTTTTTCACATGAAAAATGTCTGATGATTTCACACCAAGGGCGGTGTATAGAGCAGCCCTCATTCCCCATATTGTCGCTGACTGATTATTTAGTGCTTCCGATGTACCAACGACGATGACAGTTAGTCCCGAAAGCGTAGTGCAGGTTTTCTCGTGTTGTCTCTGTGATCTTCCACCGCTAGAAGACATATCCGAGGTGAACCTACTCGACTTCTTGCGGTCATACCTTCTCTGCATATCACCACTAGCGGAGCATCGTGCAAGTCGGGACAAGTTCTAACCTTCAGTCTAGCCTCCCGACATTATGTGACAGTGTAGTGCACGCAAATATAAGTGGTGAATGCAAAAATAAGTGGAGAAGAGGGGACAAAATAAGAAAGGGAATATCGCGCGTGGTTCGTGCTCCGTTTGTTAAGGCCTTCGGGTCTGCATTGCCCTGGCATTGAACTGAAAACCAAGGAAATCCACCAATCTAAGTAGCCTGACGCTAGAATCAGGCTCCAGGCGGTGGCTAAATTCAATCTAGTTTTGTGTCTAGCTCTGTAAGTCCGGCGCAGTTAGGACACGTGCCCTGGAAGTTCCGGGTCGATGACGCTGAACCGGTTCTGCTGCCATTGGGCCATCTCAGCTGGTAATAACCATAATGAAAGAAGAATTATGATAGTCAAGTTTAATTTTTCTAAGTTGAATGATATCAATTTTTATAACGGTTTTATAACGTTTAAATTATTTAGCTAGTGGTGCTATAAGAGCACGTACTTTTTTCGCCAGCACTTTCATACAAAATTACTGAAAATTTTTGAAATATTGAACATGCCCTCATTTCAAAATCTACCACTAAGGAACAATTTTATTAATGAATAAGATATCTTTAATATTTTAGCTGTAAGAGAAAACGTCGAAAAGTTTTTGAATTTTTGCAATTTACGAAAAATCAGTTTTCACCAAAAACTGCTATCCATTCTCCTAAACTTCCATTACCATATCCAACTACAAAATGTCATCAAAAACAATGGAGATATTTTTTGAATATGTCCCAGTATCTTTATGTTAAGTACCCCACAAAATTAAAATATTGGTCTCAAATTCACGGGGCCGTGACATCAGCTAGATCAATTGGGAAAATTCAATGTTGGAGAAAATCAATTGAATAATTTACCCGCTATTGTTGTTCACAGAAACGCGAACATTTTGCCGTCATTTGATTTTTCGGTATAAAGGACTCACAAGATCGGAATTTGGCTACACCACGTGTTACTTTTCTATATTCACAACTGGTTTTATCCCCCTTTTCGTTACCAAGGTTCTCTAATAAGGTTTTTCCGCCGAATATTCGCCGTTTCTTTCACGCCACATTACGTAACTTTCTTTTTACTGCGTAAGAGGTAGCGACTAAGTATACACTATTTATTTTTAATTGGGGGTGTTTTCGAACTGATCTACCTTTCATGAGAGATCTTCTTCATCCGCCTAGGGCATTCAAGTGGAAAGAGAATGATCTGACCTACACCATGGGTACTCGAAGTATTTGGTAGCTGTAGCTGCACATGCGCAAAGGTTCTGCACATATGCACGCACATAATTACTTGCCGAACAGCACCGCCCTCGCCAGGAGGCCCGGTGTGGGTTGAGGCTTGCCCGGGGGGGGGGGGGTTACCCGCTGGGAGAGAGACGCGGAGAAGGAAACCTCACAAAGTCGAAAGTCCTCTTGAAGGACGGCGCCAAATCTCACATACCAGCACTGGTGGAACCCCTGCACTACACGTACGGAAATAACAACCATGGTAATTGACTTGGCAACGTTGGCGACAGCAAGGTGTAACCATAGCGGTTGCAGCGATGACACTAGCTAACCAACAAAATGAACTGCTGAGTAGGGTGGAAACAGTTGACGGTTGGAGAGGGTCAAAACTCGTCGGAGTAATAAATGATTGTGATAAATGTCTA
Source organism: Gryllus bimaculatus (assembly GCA_017312745.1). Lineage (NCBI taxonomy): Eukaryota > Metazoa > Arthropoda > Insecta > Orthoptera > Gryllidae > Gryllus > Gryllus bimaculatus. The sequence goes on along the minus strand of BOPP01000007.1, from coordinate 18,968,286 downwards.
GAACACGCCAATAGGACACCTGCGTGCATCACTAAAGACACGTATAATGTTATATTCAATCTTTGTTCTGTTGCAGGCTTTGGATGTGCAGTGTGGCCTAACCCTACCTTACCGCCTTACCACAGACCAACAAGATCATCAGTGATTGTTCCCAGAGAAAACATTTGTGGTGATTATTCTCAGGAGGAAATGACACCCGGTACCACGTAGTTGCTTCGTATCAAAGTATTAAATGGAGGAAATATGAGAGAAAAGATTAATAATCTTCACATATAAAAATTTGAATAGCTCGATTGATAATATATTATATATCATAAATAAATTTTATATTTAATATGTTATAATATATTACATTATTATTTTCGAAAGAATTATATCCTCTTTTTTTCCATTTTCTTGGAACCAGCTTTATTAGAATTCACATAAAATGTATTTTTGACATATACAATAATAAAGTGGTTAAAATATTTTGACAAATCCTACTACTTTAAATACGTTTTATAGTTCTTCACATCAATTCAATTTTTTTTATAAAATAATATTATAATATCGTGGCTACCATTTATTTTTGCAGAATACCCACTAATACCAATGATACAGTTATACAATCCTAGAAAATGAGCAGGTGCTAAGGTTTGCGTTTAAGTTCTTGCTTCAGGCGAGAAGACCCATTACAAATGAAGACGTGCATTAAAACATGAAGATAGTAGATATATTCATTTACACTTCAAGAAGTAATGTTTCGGAACAAATTACTCATAAAACGCGTACAAAGATGATTCAGATCCAACTATCGTTATTTAAAATTTATTTTCGCCCCCCCCCCCATCCAGCCCCTTCAGCTCTTATCTTTTTCTCTTGCTCAGCCGCGTTTTCTGTTATCCCGTTTCGTTTCGCGTTTATCCTGGTATTATTCTTCGATTTAAACGTAGGGATCTGATGACGTAATCAGCTGTTACGATGTTGTATAATCGGGAGCTTGGATCTACAGTAGTGACGTTTAAGCCCCCAATTGGATGATACTGTATCAGCTGATGATCTTTCAAATGACACTGTTAGTAAATTGCAGATTAGCATGCTCTGGTTTAAATGCGAGTGAGGAAAATAACAAGTACATTTATAATCACAAAATTGAATACAACGACGTGCAACCGACATCGATACCAAAAAAAGCAGTTTATGAATAGATTCGAGGTATTCGCAAGCTCTTCTTCAGAATTGTCGGAGTATCCTTTCGAAGTTTATTAGAGATTATTACACCACAAATATGGAAAATAGGTGATTTATATATTAAGTTGCAGTGTACCAACATCATTATTGTTTTTTACCTTTAAGTGCACTGGCTTCCCAATAACTTCCACCCGAGGTTAGTAGCGGTGCAGAAGAGCTAGTACCTAATAAATCGGCTCCTAATAAATTCCGAGAGAGGCCAGGAGTACAGCGGCAGGACTGGCGGAAGATAAACAATTTTAGTCTAATAGCAATGTACTGTAAAATAAAACCAAAAACTATTATAGTGCTTTATTAAAATTTGAACAAATTATATAAAAGGTAATCTTCAACAGCGAAGTTTTTATAAAACTGATATTTTTCCAATTTCACAAGGATTCGATACGAAGAATATTTGAAAAACGCTGAATATTTTCTTAGTATGACATAAAAATGTTTTAAAAAGAAATGTAAATATTTCAGATTTCAATTTAAGCGTACCAAGCAGTTTTTTCTATCACTCATTATAATTCTATTTACCATAGTACATCGGAAAATGGTAACTGAATTAAAAGATTATATGAAGAAATGATATACTCGAGCCAGAAATACAGCAGAAGTCTCTAAAGTCAACCAAAGCATCTCAATGTAAACAGTAGATAAGTTAAGTACGAATATTAAAGCGACATAAATTGCTAGATATAACTTACTGATTTGTACAAAAATAAATAGGAATGTTACTGTTGAATAACAATTCCTATCGTGTACATTTCTTATTTGTCTAATATTTCTGTAGAAATACATTGCAAATAAACACAATTACGGAAAAGTTGGTGATTTACATTCATATGTGGTAGGTGACCAGATATCACCATTAACTAACCCAAACATCTGGGCACATTTGAAAGCTGACTTCCTCCATTTAAAGGAACTCTTCCGTCATTTAAATGAATTTTGGCACTCACCTAGCTGTGAAAGGCATGCAGAATGTTTATTAAATTTTAGTAAGATTAAGATTAACAATGCTCCTACAACTATTGTTCCATTTCTTGAAAGGTAAAATTGCATTACAATAATTTTAGGTATCCTGATGAGGTGTTGAAATTTTCATAATTAAACCTTTGTATAATTTAATAAATATCTCTTTATGTAGTGCCAAAGGTTTTCGGCGCTCAATTCACTGTTTGTAATAGTTCTTGTTCAGTTCTGCCAACTTTCATCACCCCTTCCCTATCGAGTATTTTGTCATCCGGCCGCAAGGCGCGCTGCAAACGCCACGGCGATCAAAGGGTCATTAGGCCCTTCGTCTGTTGATCCTCATCCTCACGTTTTTGAGATGTTGACAAATATAAAAGACCTGCAAGTACTTCAACAGCCCTCTAACTCCAGCACACTATGTATTATCATCTCCTTATACTTTTCTAATTGTTGCACCTGGGTAGAATCTCTACGTTACATACCGAGCCTTCTTTACCCGCAATGGACATCTTCTCTAATTTATATTCCGGAAAAGGTGGCTCATGGCATCAATTGATGTCTCCGCAGTGCCTCTGACCGGGAGGTCCTAGGGTTCGACACTCGACGCTAGGTGCAGGGGTTTCAACACTACTAATGTCAAATACAACTGCAGTCTGGAGGAGACTTCTATCGGCTGGCTGCTCTGATCGATAGTTTTCCTTGGTTTCGTCGATCGACACCAGGCGAATGTCGGAGCAGTACCCTAACAAATGGGTCACGTGTGTGTGTGAGGTACGCACGTTGCGGCGCGTGGGGGAGGGCGGGTACTTGAAGGAGTCGTCGAGCGCTTCTTGCACGTCCACGCCCGCCTGCTCCAGCTGCGGCTGCATCTCGCGGATGACCCCGCGCAGCCGCGCCGCGTACACCGGCTCGTCCTCTGCGCACGCGCGCGCACGCGCACACGCTGTCACGCCGCGCTTCAACACACTGCGCCCGGACGCGGGCGGGTACAGGCGCGTCAACAGCGCCCAGCGGATACAGCCCGGGATTGAGTGATTCCGGACGCGACAACTGCTAAGATAACTAGTACCGTAAGTGTAGTGCTTAATTTTATTATGGAAAGGCCCGGTAATTTTTCCCCGCTGTAGGGCGAGATCCAGCGCCGACCTACCGTCGGCTAGCGGCTTTTTCCCAAACAGGTTTCTCCACCAGCGGGGCACTGCGCCAGCCGCGATAAGCTCTATGTGATGTAGTGTAGTGAATGTCAGTTGTAGTGGTGAGAATACGACAGGGAAGAGGCACGAAAATTACTGGGGGTCCGTGGTCGCCTATACGGAACTGCTCCGACATTTCGCTAGTGTTGATAGGCGTAACTACGGAAAACTACCTCTTAGAGGCGGAAGTCACTACAATTCTCCTCCAGTGTGCGGCTGAACTCGACCTAGTTGTCTAGGGAGTAATAAACATTCTCTTGGACACGTTCAAAAACAATCATTACGCTACAGGCGTTTGTTCCAAGCAGCGTCATCTGTTATGGCCAATAGGCCCGTAAGTGTGGTGCATGTTATATTCCGGGAGGTGGCGGTGATCGGTCGCCAGTGGAACGTGGGATCAGACGCCAAACATCTCTCCAAATACAGGGACGCTGCCAAGCCAATCCCTAACCTTCCGACAAACGTGGTGTGTGTGTGTGTGTGTGCGGCAATGAGAGTGTGTGTATGAGGAAAGGAGCGGACGGGAATGAGGAAAGATACATCGTGCGTGGTTCTTCAGCAGTGTGTTAGTGTCCTCCTCCGTCATTCTCCTGGAATTGTTGGATGAAATTTCGGAATACTACCTCTCAGAGGAATTTTTAAAAGTTCATTAAGAAGTATATTTTTTAATTTTTTTCGAAGAAATGTTCTTGTAATATGCTGCGTTTTCAATAGAATGCGTACGAAATGCACAGAGAAGGTAAAAATACTATTTTGTTGGCAATAAAGCATGACACATTTATGATTTGAAGATCGTCATTTGATTTACGACTCTGATAAAAAATCCATTGACCTTCTGCTCTTTCTTTATTATGAGTGGCTAGTTGAATAAATCTTCTATAACAACTAACTTCATTTTGTAAGAGAAGTAACATCTTGTGTGAAGCTCTTTCTTGGAGTAAGGATGAGAGCTGTGCTTAGATATTATTTTATTTTTTTCTGGATAATAAATTTTCAGGCTCTGACAAGCGGTAAGTTCATGAAGACAAAGATTTGTAACTGTAAAAACAATGTTGCTTTAATAAATATTAGAAATGATTATTCCTAAGAATTAATTAGAACTGCACCTGCATGAGTATACGATACAAATATTTATCTCCAGTCGTATTCTTCGTATCTACATTCATGTGATCAAAATCTCTTCTTTTGGAAGAAGGCTTGAAAATTATGTCTGTAAACAATGCCTTCCAATGAAAATATTCTTTTTATTATTAATTTTAGGGGTTTTACATCGTTCTTTCGAACCACTAATATTTATATTATATTTAAGCAAAAGGAAAAGCTTATTTTTGAAATTACAGTGCATTTCATTGTTCAAATTGCTAACCTACTAGACCACCGATATCCCAAACTCAAAACCATTATTATAGCCTAGTTATATTCGAGAAAATAAGAGAAATTATTCACAAATATTTGAAACTTTGCAAAAACAGTACCTGGGTTTCTCTCCCAATAGACGGGGTTGCATTCCCAATTACATTCTCCATATTGTGCAATGTTGTATTGTTTTCCAATTTTACGAATAATAGTTTCTTTTAAAAAAGTTTTATTTAAATAAACCTTTGTTCTCGAAATTGTCTCATAAAATGTAATTTATGTTGTATGTACTGTGAACTGTTTTTGATACATCGCACTGTTGAAATCCATAGCACATATTATTGTCTTATTCTTATATTATTGAACAAAAAATATATATTCTTTTCTTTATCAAAATCTCATGAGGAATTTGAGGTATAGGCTAGAATTGTGTATCTTATGTTTTCAAAATATACAGAACGAAACATAAACATTTTGATTAAATTACTATACATGATTTCAAATTGTGACCATGTCTACTGATCCTAATTATTTACGCCCAGTGTGCTCAAAGAATAATGCAATGTGTATGCCATTTCGTGTTTATCATTTCGTCTGAAAACACCGGGTCAGACCGGGGACCAGTTTTCTAAACTAAAAGACGTTGAAAAGATCTTACGAATCGTCAGAGAGGGAATGATACATATTTTAGATTTTTGGTTACTCTCCTTTAAGATCATTTTTCTTAAGAAACTAGTAAAATGTGAGATTTCTGGCATATGAAATCCTGCTTACCCCCATATCAAGATCTCAACACAGAGGCTCACCAAGTCTCTGTAGACCCTGATCCAGGAGTGAACCGGTTGAATAAACTGCCATCAATGCATCAATGCATCAATAAACTGCCATCAATAAAGTGCCATCATTGTCGCTGTCTCTGCAGCGTCTCTGGCAAGGTCTTGGGTCCGATATCCGATGACGGTAGAAAATTTTCGACACCAGCTAGGTCGAATTCAGGTGGACTATAAACGGTTGATATGGTTCAATGACAGGTTAGATTAGAAGTTACCGATCGGAACTTCTATAGTACGTGTTCCAACTATGCCGGATATTAAACAGTAACTAAAAAGCTAGATTAAATTTAGCCGATATCTGGAGGAGACTTTTAGAGGCAGGCTGCTCTCATAGGTACTTTTCCGTGGTTTATCCGATCAATACCAGGTGAATGCCGGAGCGGTATCCTAAAAATCGGGCCACTGACCACGTTTAATCTTTCCTTCCCTTTCTTTGTCCTCTCCTCGTACTCTCACACAGGTTCGATCTCTATGATATTACACATGTCGAAAGTCTAGAGCATGCTCTGAGTGGGGCGAGAAGCTCGGTGCCGGATCTTACAATGCATAGAGGAGGAACCATCACCACCATCCGAGAATAAAACATTCAGCACACTCTTGGGAATACTGACCGCAGCAGTTGACACGTCCAAAAGCAATAAATACAAAAGCAATATATAATATCGAAAATAAATTTAAAAAAATCTATTTTCTACTACAGCGAGAGGACAATAACTCCAGGCTTCGGAAGTCTGTTACTAAAGCGCTACGTCTCAGCGTTTTGTAGTCATGGGCAATCGATGCACGAGGAGAAATACCCTCAAGCGGACCGCGTATAGTGGATGAAGTTCGTACCTGCTTTGCCCAGACGCGTTTTTTAAAAAAAAAGTATGACTTCGAGTATGTATGAAGTGATGTACAATTTGTCACCACTGTGAATTTTGAGTCTCATTAGGTCGCAGAAGGAACTCGTATTACTAAAATAATATGCCACTAATGGCTGCAGCTACGAAAAGGTTATTAAAAAAAATCACACAAAACGGTTTTTGAAAATGTAGAATGCACGCTGCCTAAGAACAAGTAATGAAATACTCTCATAAAACACGACCACAAATTTAATATTTTAATGAACTAGTGGTGCCATAACAGCTCGTACTTTCTCGCTCTATTTTCACGCAAAATTATACGAAACATACTCAAAATTTCAAAAAAACTGTGCCTGATCTTCTTTAAAAATTTGTTGTTAAGAAAAAATTCAGTAAGGGAAAATGTCTATCTTAAATGTTTTAGTTGTAGGAAGGCACCGAAAAAAAAATTTGAATTTTGGCAAAATTAGTGTTTTTAATGAACATGAGATCTGCGCCCTTCTCTTAAACGTCCTTCACACTACCCAACAACATAATTTAATAAAAATTATGAAGGACTTTTTTCGAAAATTTTCAAAATGTCTCTCGGCTTCATGTAAAGTACCCTTAATATTCTCGCTTTCAAATTCCAGGGGCCATGAAATCATTCAGATCGACTGAGACATATCAATATTGGAGATAATCGACTGAACGGTTTAGCCGCTAGCATTGCTCACAGACGGAAACATGGATTATGGGTACACCACGTGTTAGAAGCTTTTTTCTAAATTTAGCAATGGGATATATCACTTTTTTGATATCAAGGTCCTGTAATAAGACTCTACTGCGTAGGGGAAAGTAAAACTGCCTTTGAGAATACTGTAATAACGTAGTATAGAACTATATGCGGTTACAAAGAAAACGTTCTTTACATAGCAAGAATATAAAAAAAATAAGCACTACTTACATAGTCAGAGTTTGTATAATATTCTTTCAATTTCTGCACTTAACATCGATTAGTAATACAGATGATAATTAATTTGCGTTGTTATGAGAGTTGGATAAGGTATGCTGATTTGAACTTCTCTTGTTCCAGTGATGGCTTGTCTCACTTTAATAGGCACCATGCGTCCAAAGTTAGTTATGTGGCTCCTCGAGGACCCAAATTCTCCGCTACCTCAAACTTCAACTGGAGATAATACCCATGATTATAATTAATACCTATAATTATAACCATGTCAAATTTGCAAGTGTATTACTTAATGAAATAAATATTTCACTAACAATATTTTTATTCTTATCCTGCTTAGTATTTTCATTTTAATACAAATCAGAATGTAGTTATGACTAAGGAAATGAATAATTTTGCAATGATGTTTAAAGAAAATAAAAAAATAATGCTTTTTATAATTAAATAATACGTTATGTTCTGATAATAGATTTTATAGTCAAAATATATGGCTTACGTTACTTCTGAATTTTCGAGACATCTGGAATAACAAACCCAAGAGTTTTCCAAACTTCTTGAACAAACTGAAAATATTTATTTTGCATTGGTAAACCTACTAGACTTTCGTAAGCTTAATTTACTACCAGCCACTATCTACAGTACATCGAGATAGAAATTATTACAATTTCCGATAATGAAATTGAGATAGTTTATTTTATCGTCCTTTACGGAAGAATGTTGAATACGTAACATTAATGGCTCTGTAAAAAATTACAAGAATATTTTTAACTCAGTGTAACGTCTAATTCTGCGATAGTGTAAGTGAAAGGAAAGGTCGTTCATGAAATTAGTTCAATTACGAACAAAGTTATTCAAGCATAGAAGTCATTCAAAATAAGTTTTCAGCTTAAAAGCTCATTGGTTTATCCGTAATGATAATCATTTTGAAACGAACTATTCAATAAATTCGTATATTTTATAACTATGAAATCGTCTTCTCTTCAGTCTTGTCCAGCAACTAATAAGTTTAAATAAGGGAAACCATGGAATATTTTTCCCCATATTAAGACTTGCTATTCAAAAGATCTCTTTCGACCTCCCTAATTGTCAGAATGAAATTTAAACTAAATGAAAAATACGAAATTGTGAAAAAGTTATTATGTCGGGCCCTTACTGAGTAATCTTAGGAATTATTTTTTTATATGTTACATTTTCTATTTTAATGAATTGTAAAATATTTCAATTGTTTACGTCCTTGAAAGACATTTGTATGTCGAACAAGTAGAATAAATAATATTAAAAAATATTCCAAACAATCGTCGTTTCTACGCTATTTTCGTTAGATTTTATTATTTCGTTAGTGATTGATCATTGAGGTGCAGTGTTTTTGGCATGTGTTATTAAGAAGAACCAAATATTCTCATGTGTGGCAGTATTTGGACCAGAATCTACTACAAACTTAGGAGAGCACACTAACATTTTTGTTTTATAAACTAATTCTTTCAGGTTGCTCCATATTCAGAGGATTTCGGGGTATAACTCTGTTATATAAGATCAAATAATATATTGCATTGAACGTTCTTATGCACACAATGAGCAGTCATATATTCATTTTGTTTATGCTTTTCCTCTGGACAATTCTTTTCAACGAATTGGGACCATTTCGTGGTGGTTAGTTCATAACGTTGATGTATCCATTGCTAACTCAACAAATACTTAGGCTAATTTTAATTTATTAATCTTCTAAATAATGATGAAAAATTCACTCTTGCTAAAATCAAGAAACTGTCTAAAAATAGTATCTGAACGCTAGCAAAAAATATACAATAAAAAGCGTCTTTAGATTAGAGAAGAAAATGTACTCTAGAAATAATTCAGTGTTCAAATTTACCTGAACTTATTATATTTGTAAGGTATTATAGAATGCTTGCATATGTTTAGTAAATAAACTGAACATTACATTAATATAAATTACTCATGATTTAATTCCTTTTTGAAAGTAATTTGATTTAAATTTTTTAATACGAAGAGATATAAAATATAACTAACGAATTGAGTTCAATCAAAATCAGAAGATATTTGGAGATTAAAATAATAGTTTCGACAAATATGCCACTTTTACCACTAGTATCATAAATAACTGATATATACATTTTAGAAAACAAAATGTTCACATCAAAAAATTCCTTCTCATTTAAGATTAACTGAGATATAGTTTTTTGATTACAGCTTTTGCTTGTGATCCCTTAGTCTGCCCACCAAAAGCGAAGGGATGGTTTCCATGTCCTCAAATGAAAAACTAACGTCCGATGCAGGCACAAAGTATGGTCAAAGTGGGGATTGCCCAATGTCTTTCTTTGTACAGCTATAACATTTTTTAATATTATAATGTAGCCATTGAAAACTGTGTGTTTTTCTTTTTCATACGTAAGATAATGCTTCATTTTTAAGACAATTTATAATAAATAAGGGAATAAAATTATACGCTGTCTTAAAAAATGAAAGCATTATATACAAATATAATTTGTTTCAATATTTCAGTGTAACATTTTAGTTAAACCTTACACCAAAAATATTTCAAGACTAAATTTGAACTGAACATACTGTCATATCATAAATTCACTGACTTGCTGTTTTCAAATAGAATCTTTTATTCAAGAAAATGCCCGCTTTTATCAACGTCTGGGTATTTATATTTGCACGATCACAAATTATTCTCTTTATTTTCCTTTATGGACGGTAGTAAAACGAAACCAAGTAAAAGAAATCAACCATAATTTCTAAAAGGCTCTAAAATCCACTCAGTGTTTAAGCGATTTGAGTTATAAAAGAGCGAGGAGTACAAATAATTTTTTATCTGCGGACATAAAATCTGACTGTAACGAGTGTTTTGAGTTCCTAATAATTGTGTTGTTAAGTAAGATAGTCAGATCAAACCTTCACCTCTGCTGTCCAAGATTTGAAGTCTTTTGCTAAGCACATCTAAGAAAATTGGCAAGATTAGAGGTAAGGGGGAGTGGAGTTTCAGTTGACAGAATGGATATTACTACAGCATTTTTCTTGGTGTGTTTTCTACGTGTGATGGTTTTGCCATGTTTTGCCCTGTTTGGGTATTTATTATAATCACTAATTTACCAGGAATAATGAATTCTTTTTTAAAATTCTATCTACAAAGTAGTGCATGCTAAACCTGTTTAAGGCCTTCAGAATTCCTACACCTAAACCTTTTCCGACATTTGTTTCCCCACTGCCAGAAGTCTCTGTACTAGTTGCAGTAAAGGGGTGTAGAAGGTGTTTGGCGACGGTCACAGGGAAGCCGATTTTGCCCGAAACTTCGGTCGGCCGACGTCGGACGTTTGCGTCTGATGGCCCGATTCATTCAATCACGTGCCAGTGAACAGAATTGAACCCGAACGACGGCGTCGTAAACACTGAATGTAGGACGCAGCTCTGTTTCGCTGATTGTTCCATTCGTGATTGATTGATTGAATGAGTAGGGATACCGGGCGGGTCAATTGCGAAGGTTATTACTCCAGAACGTTTAGCGCCTGTTTTGTCGAAGGACGTGGTGGTGATCTTCCCTTGCTGGATAAGGATATATGGCCCCGACCCACACGTCGTATCCCGGCCTACACGACCTACACGTACCTCCTACCGGCGGGTTACCGCTCCAGTTTGGATAAGCTCTAAGTTCCTGTCTGGTCTCCTGGCAGTGTATTGCAGTGTATTGCATGTGTGGCAGTGTATTGCATGTAAATGTGTGTGAGAACAAGGAGAGGAAAAGACAAGGAAGAGGAAGGAAAGATCGCGTACAATCCGTGGCCCGTTTAAAAGGGTACATTCGCCTTGTGTTGAGCAAAGAAACCACGGAAAACTTACCATAGAAGCCGGCCACTTGAATTCTTCTCCAGAAAGCGACTGAATGTGAACTAGCCACCTAATTTGTATCGAAAATTCTTCCACCGTCCAGTTTGGAACCATAGTACCTCCCGGCCAGAGGCACTGCAGTGGCATCTGATGCCCTGAGTCACATACACTTGTCTCCATTCGCCAGAAATCAGTTGGAAAGTCACGTCCATCTTCAATTTCAAGACTACCTGGAATACATTCAGAAGGCCCTAAGTTTGCTTCCCTCAAATGTTTCAAACAATAAACTTGAAACGAAATCATGGAAATATTTGGACGACTTTCAATGCAAACTTTGAGTGGTTTTTCACATGAAAAATGTCTGATGATCTCACTCCAAGCGCGTTCTGTGGAGCAGCCGTCCTTCCCGATACTGCCGCTGACTGATTCTTTAGTGCTTCCGACGTACCAACGACGATGACCGTTTGTCCCGAAAGTGTAGTGCAGGTTTTCTTGCGTTGTCCCTGTTGTGATGTACCACCACTAGAAGACATATCCGAGGTGAACCAACACGACTTCTTGCGGTCATATCTTCTCTGCATATCACCACTTGCGGAGCATAGTGCCAGTCGGGACAAGTTCTAACCTTCATTCTAGCCTCCCGACATTATGTGGCAGTGTAGTGCACGCAAACATAAGTGGTGAATGCAAGAATAAGTGGAGAGTAGGGGACAAAATAAGAAAGGGAATATCGCGCGTGGTTCGTGCTCCGTTTGTTAAGGCCTTCGTGTCTGCATTGCCCTGGCATTGAACTGAAAACCAAGGAAATCCACCGATCAAAGCAGCCTGAAGCTACATTCAGGCTCCAGACGGTGGCTAAATTCAATCTAGTTTTGTGTCTAGCTCTGTAAGTCCGGCGCAGTTAGGACACGTGCCCTGGAAGTTCCTGGTCGATGACGCTCAACCGGTTCTGCTTCCATTGGGCCATCTCAGCTGGTAATAACCATAATGAAAGAAGAATTATGATAGTCAAGTTTAATTTTTCTAAGTTGAATGATATCAATTTTTATAACGTTTTTGTAACGTTTAAATTATTTAGCTAGTGGTGCTATAAGATCACGTACTTTTTTTGCCAGCACTTTCATACAAAATTACTGAACATTTTTGAAATATTGAACATGCCCTCATTTCAAAATCTACCATTAAGAAACAATTTTATTAATGAATAAGATATCTTTAATATTTTAGTTTTAAGAGACATCGAAAAGTTTTTGAATTTTTGCAATTTACGAAAAATCAGTTTCCAACTACAAAATTTGATCAAAAACAATGGAGATATTTTTTGAATATGCCCCAGGGTCTTTATGTAAAGTATCCCACAAAATTAAAATTTTGGTCTCAAATTCACGGGGCCGTGACATCAGCCAGATCATTTACCAAAATTCAATTTTGGAGAAAATCAATTGAATAATTTACTCCCTATTGTTGTTCACAGGCACATGAACATTTTTCCAGAATTTGATTTTTCGGTAAAAAGGACTCACAAAATCGGAATTTGGCTACACCACGTGTTACAGTATTACTTTTCTATATTCACAACTGGTTTTATCCCCCTTTTCGTTACCAAGGCCCTGTAATAAGGTTTTTCCGCGGAATATTCGCCGTTTCTTTCACGCCACATTACGTAACTTTCTTTTTACTGCGTAAGAGGTAGCGACTAAGTATACACTATTTATTTTTAATAGGGGGTGTTTTCGAACTGATCTACCTTTCATGAGAGATCTTCTTCATCCGCCTGGGGTATTCAAGTCGAAAGAGAATGATCTGACCTACACCACGGGTACTCGAAGTATTTGGTAGCTGTAGCTGCACATGCGCAAAGGTTCTGCACATATACACGCACATAATTACATGCCGTACAGCACCGCCCTCGCCAGGTGGCCCGGTGTGAGTTGTGGCTTGCCTGCGGGGGGGGTGACCCCTATGGTAGGCAGGGTGGAACCCCTGCACGACAAGTACGGAAATTACAACCAAGATAACTGACTTGGCAACGTTGGCGACAGCAAGGTGTAACCATAGCGGTTGCAGCGATGACACTAGCTAACCGACAAAACGAAGTGCTGAGTAGGGTCGAAATAGTTGACGGCTGGAGAGGGTCAAAACTCGGACTAATAAATGATTGTGATAAATGTCTAGGGAACGCCAATAGGACACCTGTGTGCATCACACAAGAGACGTATAATGTTTTATTCTATCTTGGTTCTGTTGCAGGCTTTGGATGTGCAGTGTGGCCTAACCCTATCTTACCGCCTTACCCCAGACCAACAAGATCATCGGTAATTGTTCCCAGAGAAAGCATTTGTGGTAATTACTCCCAGGAAGAAATATCACCCGCTACCACGTAGTTACTTTCCATCGAAATATTCAATGGAGATAATATGAGAGAAAAGTTTAATAATCTTCACATATAAAAATTTGAATACCTCGGTTGATAATATATTATTGTATATATCATAAATATATTTTATATTTAATATGTTATAATATACTAAATTATTATATACGAAGAAATTATATACTTTTTTCCATTTTCTTGGAACAAGCTTCATTAGAATTCACATCAAATGTATTTTTGACGACTATAATAATATAGTGGGTTAAATATTTTTACAAACCCTACCACTTTAAATACGTTTTATTGCACTTCACATCAATTTAATTTTAAAAAAAATTATATTATAATATCGTGGCTACCATTTATTATTGTAGAATATGCACTAATACCAATGATACAGTTATAGAATCCTAGAAAATGAGCAGGTGCTAAGGTTTTCGTTTACGTTCTTGCTTTAGGCGAGAAGACCCATTACAAATGAAGGCGTACATTAAAACATGAAGATAGTAGATATATACACTTACACTTCAAGAAGTAATGTTTCGGAACAAATTACTCATAAAACGCGTACAAAGATGATTCAGATCCAACTATCGTTATTTAAAATTTATTTTCGCCCCCCCCCCCATCCAGCCCCTTCAGCTTTTATCTTTTTCTCTTGCTCAGTCGCGTTTTCTGTTATCCTGTTTCGTTTCGCGTTTATCCCGGTATTATTCTTCATTTAAACGTAGGGATCTGTTGATGTAACAAGCTTTTACGGTATCATATAATCGGGAGCTTGGATCTACAGAAGTGACGTTTAAGCTCCCGATTGGATGATACTGTAACAGCTGACGATCTTTCAAAGGATTCTGTTAATAAATCGAGGCCTAAGTTTGCTCTAGATCTGAACACGAGATCACATACATCTTCAAGTATAATAACAAAATTGAATAAAACGACGTGCAACCGACATCGGTACCACAAAAAGCAGTTTATGAATAGATTCGAGGTATTCGCAAGCTCTTCTTCAGAATTGTCGCAGTATCCTTTCGAAGTTTATTAAAGATTAATACACCACAAATATGGAAAATAGGTGATTTAAATATTAAGTTGTAGTGCTCCACCATCATTATTGTTTTTTACCTCTCTTTAAGAGCACTGGCTTTCCAATAACTTCCGCCAGAGGTCAGTAGCGGTGCAGAAGAGCTAGTACTTAATAAATCGGCTCCTAATAAATTCCGCGAGAGGCCAGGAGCACAGCGGCAGGACTGGCGGAAGATAAACAATTTTAGTCTAATAGCAATGTACTGTAAAATAAAACCAAAAACTATTATAGTGCTTTATTAAAATTTGAACAAATTATATTAAAAGTAATCTTCAACAGCGAAGGTTTTATAAAGCTGATATTTTTCCAATTTCACAAGGACTCGATACGAAGAATGTTTTAAAAACGTTGAATATTTTGCTAGTAAGAAGTAAAAATGTATAAAGAAACAAATGTAAATGCCGCAGTACCATAGTACATCGGAAAGGAGTAACTGAATTAAAAGAATATATAAAGAATGATATACTCGAGCCAGAAATACAGCAGAAGTCTCTAAAGTCAACCAAAGCATCTCAATGTAAACAGTAGATAAGTTAAGCAAGAATATTAAAGCGACATAAATTGCTAGATATAACTTACTGATTTGTACAAAAATAAATAGAAATGTTAGTGTTGAATAACATTTCCTCTCGTGTACATTTCTAGTTTGTCTAGTATTTCTGTAGAAATACATTGCCAATATACAGAATTACCAAAACGTTGGTGATTGACAGACATAAGTGGTAGGTGACCAGATGTCACCATTAACTAACCCAAACATCTGGGCATATTTGAAAGCTGACTTCCTCCATTTAAAGGAACTCTTCCGTCATTTAAATGAATTTTGGCACTCACCTAGCTATGAAAGGCATGCAGAATGTTTATTAAATTTTAGTAAGATTCAGATTAACAATGCTCCTACAACTATTGTTCCATTTCTTGAAAGGTAAAATTGCACTACAATATTTTTAGGTACCCTGATGAGGTGTTGAAATTTTCATACTAAATCTTTTGTATAATTTAATAAATATCTCTCTATGTAGTGCCAAAGGCTTTCGGCGCTCAATTCACTGTTTGTAATAGTTCTTGTTCAGTTCTGCCAACTTTCATCACATCTTCTTTATCAAGTATTTTGTCATCCGGTCGCCAGGCGCGCTGCAAACGCCCCGGCGATCAAAGGGTCATTACACCCCTTCGTCTGTTGATCCTCATCCTCAAGTTCTTGACATGTTGACAAATATAAAAGACCTGTAAGAACTTCAACAGATCGACCTACCGTCGGCTAGCGGGTTTTTCCCAAACAGGTTTCGCCACCAGCGGAGCACTGCGCCAGCCGCGATAAGCTCTATGTGTGGTAGTGTAGTGCATGTTAGCTTTAGTGGTAGGGATAGGACAGGGAAGAGGTAAGAAAGTTCCTGGGGGTCCGTGGTCGCCTATACGGAACTGCTCCGACATTTCGCTAGTGTTGATCGGCGTAACTACGGAAAACTACTTCTTAGAGGCGGAAGTCACTACAATTCTCCTCCAGTGTGCGGCTGAACTCGACCTAGTTGTCTAGGGAGTAATAAACATTTTCTTGGACACGTTCAAAAATAATCATTACGTTACAGGCGTTTGTTTCTAGGAGCGTCATCTGTTATGGCCAATAGGTCCGTAAGTGTGGTGCATGTTATAATCCGAGAGGTGGCGGTGATCGGTCGCCAGTGGAACGTGGGATCAGACGCCAAACATCTCTCCAAATAGAGGGACGCTGCCGAGCCAATCCCTAACATTCCGACAAACGTGGTAAGTGTGTGTGTGTGTGTAAATGAGAGTGTGTGTATGAGGAAAAAAGCGGACGAGAATGAGGAAGGATGCATCGTGCGTGATTCTTCAGCAGTGTGTTAGTGTCCTTCTCCGTCATTCTCCTGGAATTGTTCGATGAAACTTCGGAATACTACCTTTCAGAGGAATTTTTAAATGTTCATTAAGAAGTATATTTGTTAATTTTTTCGAAGAAATGTTCTTGTAATATGCTGCGTTCTCAATAGAATGCGTAAGAAATGCACAGAGAAAGTAAAAATACTTTTATGTTCGCAATAAAGCATGACACATTTATGATTTGAAGATCGTCATTTGATTTACGACTCTGATAAAAAAATCCATTGACCTTCTGCTCTTTCTTTTTAATGAGTGGCTAGTTGAATAAATCTTCTACAACAACTAACTTCATTTTGTATGAGAAGTGACTTGTGTGTACCTCTTTCTTGGAGTAAGGATGAGAGCTGTGCTGAGTTATTATTTAATTTTCTTCTGGATAATAAATTTTGAGGCTCTGACAAGCGGTAAGTTCATGCAGACAAAGATCTTGTAACTGTAAAATGAATGTTGCTTTAATAAATATTAGAAATGATTATACCTAAGAATTAATTAGAACTGCACCTGCATGAGTATACGATACAAATCTTTATCTTCAGTCGTATTCTTTGTATCTAACTTACATTCATGTGATCAAAGTCTCTTCTTTTGGAAGGAGGGTTGAAAATTATGTCTCTATAGAATGCTTTCAAATGAAAAAATATTTTTTTTAAATTTATTTAATGGGTTTTACATCATTCTTTCGAACCACTAATATTTATATTATATTTAAGCAAAAGGAAAGGCTTATTTCTGAAATTACGGTGCATTTCATTGTTCAAATTGCTAACCCACTAGACCACGGATATCCCTAACTCAAAACCATTATTATAGCCCAGTTATATTCGGGAAAATAAGAGAAATTATTCACAACTTTTGAAACTAGGGAAAAACAGTACCTGGGTTTCTCTCCACATAGACGGGGTGTCATTTCCAATTACATTCTCCATATTGTGCAATGTTGTATTGTTTTCCAATTTTACGAATAATAGTTTCTTTTAAAAAAAGTTTTATTTAAATAAACATTTGTTCTCGAAATTGTCTCACAAAATGTCATTTATGTTGTATGTACAGCGAACTGTTTTATATACTTGGCACTTTTGAAATCCATAGCACATATTATTGTCTTATTCTTATATTATTGAAAAAAAGGTACACTTTCTTTACCACGATTTCATGAAGAATTTGAGGAACAGGCTAGATTTTTGTATGTTATGTTTTCAAAATGAACAGAAAGAAACATAAACATTTTAATTACATTATTATACATGACTATTTCAAATTGCCGTAACGTCTACTGATCCTAATTATTTACGCCCAGTGTGCTCAAAGATTAATACAATGTGCATGTCATTTCGTGTTTATCATTTCGTCTGAAAACACCGGGTCACACCGGGGACCAGTTTTCTAAACTAAAAGACGTGAAAAAAGTCTTACGTATCGTCAGAGAGGGGGTGATACATATTTTAGATTTTTGGTTACTCTTCTTGAAGATCATTTTTCTTAAGAAACTAGTAATATGTGAGATTTCTGGCATATGAAATCGTGCTTACCCCCATACCAAGATCTCAGCACAGAGGATCACCAAGTCTCTGCACACCCTGATCGAAGTGTGAACCGGTCGAGTCAACTCAGGGGTATCATTGTCGCTGTCTCTGCAGTGTCTCTGATCGGCATGTTTTCGGGTTCGATATCCGATGACGGTAGAAAATTTTCGACACCAGCTAGATCGAATTCAGGTGGACTATAAACGGTTGATATGGCTCAATGACAGGTTTACTAGTACATTAGAAGTTACCGATCGGAACTTCGAGAGTACGTGTTCCAACTATGCCGGATTTTCAACACTAGCTAAAAAGCTAGATTAAATTTAGCCGATATCTGGGGAAGTCTTTAAGAGGCCGGCTGCTCACATATGTACATTTCCGTGGTTTATCAGATCAATACAAGGCGAATGCGGAGCGGTATCCTAAAAATCGGGCCACTGACCACGTACAATATTTCCTTCCTTTCTTTGGCCTCTCCTCGTACACTCACACACGTTCTAGCTCTATGATATTACACATGTCGAAAGTCTAGAGCACGCTCTGAGTGGGGCGAGAAGCTCGGTGCCGGATCTTACAATGCATAGAGGAGGAAGCATCACCACCATCCGAGGATCCGATTCTGCACACTCTTGGGAATACTGACCGCAGCAGTTGACACGTCCGAAAGCAATAAATACAAAAGCAACATAAATATCGTAACTAAATTTTAAAAAAAATATTTTCGACTACAGCGCGTGGACAATAACTCCAGGCTTCGAAAGTCTGTTACTAAAGCGTTACGTCTCAGCGTTTTGTATTCATGGGCAATCGATGCACGAGGAGAAATACCCTTATACGGTTAGCGTGTAGCTGATTGGGTATGTACCTGCATTGCCCAGACGCGTTTTTGAAAAAAAAATCGGACTTTGACAATATATGAAGTGATGTACAATTTGTCACCACTGTGAATTTTGAGTCGTAGAAGGAACCCGTATTACTGAAATAATATGCCACTACTGGCTGCAGCAACGAAAAGGTTATAAAAAAAACCACACAAAACTGTTTTTGAAAATGTGAATGCACGCAGCCTAAGAACAAGTAATGAAATACTCTCGTAAAACACGACCACAAATTTAGTCTTTTAATGAACTAGTGGTGCCATAACAGCTCGTAATTTCTCGCTTTATATTCACGCAAAATTATGTGAAACGTACTCAAATTTTCAAAAAACTGTGCATGATGTTATTTCAAAATTTGTCGTTAAGAAAAAAATTCAGTAAGGGAAAAATCTCTATCTTGAATAATTTAGTTGTAGGAAGGCACCGAAAAAATCAGTGTTTTTAATGAACATGAGATCTGCGCCCCTTCTCTTAAACGTCTATCACACTACCCAACAACATAATTTAATAAAAATTAGGGAGCATTTTTTTCGAAAATTTTGAAAATGACTCACGGCTTCATGTAAAGTATCCTTAAAATTCTCGGTTTAAAATTCCAGGGGCCATAAAATCATTCAGATCGACTAAGAAATATCAATATTGGAGAAAATCGACTGAATGGTTTAGCCGCTAGCATTGCTCACAGACGGAAACATGGATTATGAGTACACCACGTGTTGGAAGCTTTTTTCTAAATTTAGCAATGGGATATATCACGTTTTTTGATACCAAGGTCCTGTAATAAGATTGTACTGCGTAGGGGAAAGTAAAACTGTCTTTGAGAATACTGTAATAACGTAGTATAGTACGATATGCGGTTACAAAGAAAACGTTCTTTACATTGCAAGAATAAAAAAAGGCACTTCTTACATAGTCAGAGTTTGTATACTATTCTTTCAATTTCTGCGCTTATTGTCGATTAGTAATACAGATGATAATTAATTTGCGGTGTTATGACAGTTGGATAAGGTATACTGATTTGAACTTCTCTTGTTCCAGTGATGGCTTGTCTCACTTTAATAGGCCCCATGCGTCCCAAATTATTTATGTGGTTCCTCGAGGACTTAAATTCTCAGCTACATCAACCTTCAACTGGAGATAATACCTATGATTATAATTAATACTTATAATTATAACCATGTCAAATTTGCAAATGTATTACTTGATGAAATAAATATTTCACTAACAAAATTTTTATTCCTAACCTTCTTAGTATTTTCATTTTAATACAAATTAGAATGTAGTTATGACTAAGGAAAATAATAATTTTACAATGAGGCTTTGAAGAATTAAAAAATAATGAGTTTTATAATTAAATAATACGGTATGTTCTGATAATCCATTATATAGTCAATATATATGGCTTACGTTTCTCCTGTATGTTCGAGACATCTGGAATAACAAACCAAAGTGTTTTCCAAACTTCTTAAACAAACTGAAAATATTTATTTTGCATTGGTAAACCAACTAGACTTTCGTAAGCTTAATTTACTACCTGCCTCTATCTACAGTACACTGAGTACCGATACACCGAAATATTGAAAACGTTATGTCGGGCCCTTACTGAGTAACCTTAGGATTTTTTATTTATATGTTATATTTTATATTTAATGAATTGTAAAGTATTTTAATTGTTCACGTCCTTGAAAGGCATTTGTATGTCGAACAAGTAGAATAAATAATATTAAAAAATATTCCAAAGAATCGACGTTTCTACGCTATTTTCTTTAGATTTTATTATTTCGTTGGTGATTGATCATTGAGGTGCAGTGTTTTTGGGATGCGTCATTAAGAAGAACAAAATATACTCAAGTGTGGCAATATTTGTTCCAGAATCTACTACAAACTTAGGAGAGCAAACTAACATTTTTGTTTTAATTACTAATTCATTCAAGTTGCTCCATATTCAGAAGATTTCGGGGTACAACTCTTACATAAGATCAAATAATATATTGCATTGAACGTTCTTATGCACACAATGAGCAGTCATATACTCATTTTGTTTATGCTTTTCCTCTGGAATTTTCTTCTCAACGAATTGGGACCATGCGGTGGAAATCATCAAACACACCGTATAAACTTAAATGCTGACCAAGCATACGTCTGAGATGCTGGAAACACCAATTTACCAGGATCGTCCCGATCTCGACCGGACGCCGGTCCTAGCTGTTCCGCAACGTCGATTACGACCGCGGCGCCTACTCTTACCTCGGGAGCCCTGCTTCCTGATTGGCCCCGGTGCTCTCTCTCCGCATTGGCCGACCACCCGGCCAACCGGCACTCGGGTAGAGGAGAAACTAAGCCTTATTTAAACTCGTGCGCAGCACATCAACGCGCATTACGCCCTGAGGAAGGTCGCAGAATGGCAACCGAAACGTCGTTACCTTCGCCATGGACGCGGCGTCACCCGGACAGCGTAAGAAATACTGTTTCTCCTACTCAGCCGCGTTTTCTGTTATCCCGTTTCGTTTCGCGTTTATCCCGGTATTATTCTTCATTTAAACGTAGGGATCTGTTGATGTAACAAGCTGTTACGGTATCATATAATCGGGAGCTTGGAAGTGACGGAAGTTCTACAGAAGTGACGTTTAAGCTCCTGATTGGATGATACTGTAACAGCTCATGAACTTTAAAAGAAATTTTCTTCGTGTTTATTTTAAATAATATTGCTATGTATCACGCACGCACGTTTTTTGAGCCCCGGAATATCTAATCCCCGTTCACTAAAATTTGTAGAATTAAGAATAAATACTAGGGACGAGTATTGTCGGCAAAGTCGAATTGCCGAAAACGGTTACTCCCGTAAAATAGAACCTATTTTGCATAAAAACGAGCTACAGGTTTGATATAATAGTTCTGCCGCCGAAATAACCAATCCTTCGCACATTTCGCGTTTCGCCAATGAGGGCTCCATTTAGCCCTGCAGGAGGTCATGGAGAAGTACACTATCTACAAATGGCGTGCGTGGAGGGGGGCGCTAATCGCCTTATTCCAAACGTCCCAATTTTGATGAAAGAAATATCTCTTTTACCATGTTTTACGTACCCCATGGCGGGGCAAGCAAATAGAACTACATTAAAACACGCACTAAAAACAAATATTTTGATTTATTGGTAAAGAACCAGTTGTTATGATTTGGTTTTCACTTTAAGGCCATTTTCATCTCGCTCGATTACTAGTTCCATTGTACAGCTCTTGAACAATCAGGGCAACACAACCTACATGCTGGACATTTAGCCCACATCAGCCACTCACGCTACTTCAGGACTCCATTTCTTCGGTACTAATTCATCAACCTCCATTTACAGTTTGTGCATCTCCTGTTTCACGCACCGACCACCTCCACGAAGTCGTTCTCAGAAATGTCATCTTGCGCGCACATATTCTGCAGTTCGTCCGGCATGTCTTTGAAGTTCGGAAAGCTTCCGTTGTTGAAGAACTCGGTGATGCAGTACTGGAACCACTCTTTGTCGAGGACTCTGTCTTTGACGAGGTCTCTCATGTAGAACACCCACACGGGCGCGAAGCCAGGCGTTCTCTCGAACTTGTCTGGAGAGATGCCGTTGTTGAAGCAGGCTTGAATGAACCACCGCGGCATGGTGTTGAACTTGGGCCAGCGGTAGTGGGTGAAGTAATGCCTCAGGATGGTCTTCCAAAGGTCCGAGTGGCGCTGGCGAGCGAAGTACACCCACGTGGGCACGAAAATGTGCTGCGGTAGCGGACGATCGACCAGCATCATGTCAGCGTCAAGGCTGCCAACATATCAATTCATATTGCCTTTCAACTGATAGAATACTAGCTGATTACCGGAGTTGTTTGGATGTTAAGATGGTTTATGCAAGGCGCGAATTTGAAACATGTTGAATTTAATGATGAATTTGAAAGGCAATCTGGAGAGATTCCTACTACGCATGCGCCAAAATCAAATGACAGAATTTCGATTGACGGGTCCCGTCATTCTACCTGTTTTGTCGCTTACACTTTTCGTAGTTTTCGCTCCCATCACTAAACACGAATTCGACACTAATACCCAGTAAGCATGGAAATAATGCAATACACACTATCCATAGTACAAATATGAATCAAGAACTTTATGATTAATTTTTACTCATGTTAATTCAAATGTGACAGGAATAAAACTACGGATCTTCAGGATTGGTATAATAAAGCTACATTGTCACGCAAAAATAGTTAATTTATCTGCAAGGCAATATCTGCAAGGCAAATTGAGGTGTTCTAAGACTACGCTTTACTTTTCTTTTGAGATAAAGGCATGTACACGCATTCGTATGATACAATCAGTTTTCATGTATTACACGTATTAATATCTTGTAATGGTTGCATTGCGAAAATAGAGTGAGAAGATGCAGAGATGTTAAATGAAAGCGTTTAAGTACTGTTAAAGTTTTTCCGTTCCCTAGTTTCTAGTTTAACGCATGTATTCGATTGTACGACTTGCAAAATCTAATTTGTATGAAAGATACGTGATATCCTATTGACGACAATTATTACGAACTACGGCTTTGGATTTCTCGTCTTGCGAAAAATCTAACAAAATCATGTATAAGTCCGCTTTTCACATTATGTCTTTGTTATTTTTCGTCCGTACAGGAAAGAGCCGGAAGAGACTGTATGTAATCTGTACTGAAAAGTTTCACATGCTTAATTTTTCTGTTCAGACAACGCCGAGTTTACTAACGTGCACAAAGTAACACTACTCGGAACTTTTTTTCGGTTGCTTTGCTGTTGCTATGCGTGTGAGTCTATTTGTTGCCATTGTGTAGTTCGGAGAGCGGGTGAGTGAGTTGAGTTGGTTATGGAGGGATTTGTGGGGAGAATTAAAACCGTGGTCAAAAGAACTGTTGTAATGACGTCCAGTCCTAATTGTATTTAGTAGTACCGCGGCCATTTGCAAACGGCAGCCGTTGTACTACACATGCAAGTTTCTTGATATTCCGCAGCGGGAGTGCGGGGAGAGGAGGGCTTTCGCTACGTCACGGCTTAAAAGGGCGTACCAACTCTAAGCATGTTAATAACTCGCCGAAGCGAGCCACGAGAAATACGACGATTGTTTTGAAGGGTTTTGAAGGCCGTCGATTTGCGTCGGTCGAAGAGGTGACCGCCTGTGGTACAATAATTGTTCTGTAGTATTGGCCATCTTGTCTCACCGTAGGATAAATTTATAAATAGTCATGGCGATTACTTTTGAAGTAATAAACATCTTACTTACTTTTCCCCCCATATGTATCGTTTTCATTTGACTGACCCTCATATCTGGAAGGGAAACTCATTTTAAGAATCAACTGTAGTCACATACGAGTACACTCTACTTATCCCTACTCTCCCCTAGAGCCAAGAATCTATACCCTCGAATATTTTGCTTCAGAGCTTTATTTTCAAATTCTGTTTCTTGCGTAACATCGTCTCAAAGCACTTCGAAGCAAGGGCGCTTGGAGTAAACATCCTTAAACAGTCATTTACAATCAGTCAAATTTATTGATTGATGGATATTTCCAGACAGTGCATCTTTCTGCCGGCCACAACCGAAAATTAAATTCCAAACTCTACGTCTCTCTGTAAAAGTATCCTCAATGTTGTTTTTCATTACCTTGTTGAACCTCCACTTGTACAGGAAGCATCAGGAGACCCCTACAACAAGATTACAATTATGCACTATTGTTTCAATAACATAAATCATTTGTTTCTTGTTTATATCTTTTTAGTTTCGTTTACCGAAACTAATAACGATTGTCTATGAAATCGTCTAGTATGTTGGAATGGTAACCTGATGTTTTAAAGAAAACCTAAACTGATTCGAATTATAAAATATGTATATTATCCTTCACAATGTTTCGTGAAACTTATTTTACATCTTCAGGTCCGAATGTTAAAATTATTTAATGACAAAAAATGATTACTGATTACTATATATTTAAATAGTGTTTATTAAGTAACACATTTATACTATTTCCATAAATAATCCTTATTTTTTGTCCATTATAGATATTTTACATTTGAAGCTGAAGATGTGAAAAATAAGTTTCTGGATATGTTGTAAAAAACGAAAACATATTTTTGTGTGTAAATAATTATAATTAGGTACATTTCAAATAGTTTTGTCTTAGAATATGACAATAGTATTCCAATATACAAATTAATTAAATAATTTTACCCTAATAGCAGTGATATGACTGCTAAATATGGAACTGTTTTGTGAACATTTTAAATTGATATTATTCCTCTTTATAAATTAAAAATAACTTTTAAAATAAAATACAACCTCTAGAAAAGTGAAAATATATTAAGTATTGTTATTTTTATTCATTTGATTTTCTAAACTCAAATTAAAGTACAACGAAATATCATTGTTTTTAACCACTTTGATCTAAGGTGAAACTTGATCAAACGGTGATCAGTTTAGATGTATTAGGAAAACACTAGTTTGCTAATGATCTGCGATATTCTAATAATTACTATCAACATCATTCTACCATCTCTCCCAGAATAAATGCTCAAAAGTAATATATTTAGACGAAAATTGGATTTATTGGAATTTTTATATGCAGAAATCGTTTTAGACGGATATTTATATCACAATACTACATTATGCATCTAGTATATAATGTTAAGCTTTATTGGAGGAGTACATGTTTTGAAATTTATACGAAAGCGATAAAGCAACTTTATAAACGAGTTGCATACATTATATTTTTTGTCTAATTGTATTTGAAAGTAGGTATTTAAGTTTACACTAATTTAGAAGTAAACGATTTGGAGAAGATTTTCATTTCACTTCGTACATATATTCACAATATTTTGAAAATATGTGAAGGAGTTCCTTATGAATATTCATCATGTGATGGGAAATCATGATTGACCAAAATGAAGAATGAGTGCACTAGAAGACAAGCTACCTTTGGAAATAAACTTAATAAAATATTCTTATTTCACATCGTACATCTGTGTTACATGTGCTTGCAGTCTGGTAGCCTTGATCATCGGCTGACGTGTGTGGCTGAAAAAAAATTAACTATGTTAGTTTTCATTCATGGTCAATAATGTGTTATCAAATAATGTGATATCTCGTGACTTTTGTAGGTACAGTTAATACAAGGGACTTCCCGTATGTAAAGTAACAAGCATGATTGTCATGGCTATTTACGTATTCAGGAGAGCGGAAATCGTGGTTCTCTATCAATCACAAAGAGGAGTCATTCACAAGAGACTTTGGAGGAACATTATCTAAAACCAACAATATAAACGTCAAAAGTTTTCTGGTTTATCCCCAACTTCTGAACAGTCGCGTACAGGAGGAATCATATAGCGACAATGTAAGCTTTTCTATATCGATGCTCAGGTGAGGAATTACTATTTCATCTTTTGAGACGTCAACTACGATCTGCTTAAAGATCCTACACTTAGCACTCCTTAAAATACATTACATTACTTAATTTACATTACAAAAGATTAAATGACAATTAATAAAAACCCAATTGTTGCTGTGTAAGAGCACTGCATGTTTTTTGTTTCATTTGACTAACATAGAAATATTTTTGCTCAATTTCAATGAAGCGATCAGGTGCGCGTCTGACTTGTTGCACTCTCTCACTTACCGCTTCCTCCTCCGTCGCCCATATTTGGTTCCACAGCGCATCCGACTGCGAAAAAAAAAAGAACGTGAAGGCGTAAGCGCCAAGATTCATAGCTTAATTACAACTAGAACAAGCTGAAGTAAGTCGGCAAT
Source organism: Gryllus bimaculatus (assembly GCA_017312745.1). Classification (NCBI taxonomy): domain Eukaryota; kingdom Metazoa; phylum Arthropoda; class Insecta; order Orthoptera; family Gryllidae; genus Gryllus; species Gryllus bimaculatus. Next base: position 18,941,533 of record BOPP01000007.1, on the reverse strand, counting down.
GGCCGACAATATTCATTATTATCCATTTTTTCACAACCCATTAGACAGGATAAACAAATTAAATGTACCTCAAGAGTAAAATGGTATTTTATTTGCTTTCCCGCAACCTTAATATCCGTCCCACTCTCCACCCCCCCCGCCCCCTCTCGCTACGCCGCCGTTCTGCCTTACCGCGCACGGCCTGCTCACCCCACTTACCCAGTCAGAAAGGAAAAGACCAGGAGAGTAGGGTAAGAAAGCGGGTAAGAAAGACCGTGGGCCGGTAAGAAAAACCGGGGTCGAGAATGACAGACTGAGAGCGAGAAAGAGCAAAGGTGAAAAGAAAGAACGGATGCGGAAAAAAGACTGGGTGTGGAAAAGAAAGACCGGGGGTGGGAAAGAAAGAGTGGTTGCGGAAAAGATATGGGGCTGGAGAAGACCAACGGCGGAGAAAAAAAGTTGGGTGAGGCAAAGAAAGACAGAGGGCTGGAAAGAAAAAGCGGTTGCTGGAAAGAAAGACCGGGGACGGGAGAGACTGGAGACGAAAACACATGGAGCATGGGGAAAGGAATAGAGTGGGGCGGAGTGGGAAAGGTGGGATGTGTGGGACGACGTGGTTGGTGCGGGGTGGGGCGGGGCGGGGGGGGTTGGGGACAGTGGGTGCGGGAGTGTGCGCGAAGGAGTGGGACGTGGCTTGTCGTGACAGGGTGCATAGGAGCGCAACGGAGTGGACAATCGGAGAGGGATAGAGCGTGTAAGCCGATAGAAGGGCTTCGCATTGCGAGTCTCAGGCGTCAGATTGCATCGCTCGCTAGCGTGCGTGTGCGTGTGCGTGTGTGAGGTACGCACTTCGCGGCGCGTGGGGGAGGGCGGGTACTTGAAGGAGTCGTCGAGCGCATCCTGCACGTCCACGCCCGCCTGCTCCAGCTGTGGCTGCATCTCGCGGATGACCCCGCGCAGCCGCGCCGCGTACACCGGCTCGTCCTCTGCGCACGCGCGCGCACGCGCCCACGCGGTCACGCCGCGCTCCAACACACTGCGCCCGGGCGTGGGCGGGTACAGGCGCGTCAACAGCGCCCAGCGGATACAGCCCGGGATTGGGTGACTGGACGCCACAATTGCTAAGGTAACTAGTACCGTAAGTGTGGTCCTTAATTTTATCGTGGAAACTCCACAAACGTACGAGTGTGTGTGTGTGTGTGTGTGTGTGTGTGTAAATGAGCGAGAGCGTATGAGGAAAGGAGAGGACGAGGATGAGGAAGGATGCATCGTGCGTGGTTCTTCAGCAGTGTGTTAGTGTCCTTCTCCGTTATTCTCCTGGAATTGTTCGATGAAACTTAGGAATACTACCTCTCAGAGCTGAAGATTGTTATAATAATCCTACTGAGAGTGGCTGGATTCAATTAATTATCTCAATTAAAACATTTAAAACATCTAACTGTTGTATAGACTGCCCGCTATAACAAATGCAGTTTTTAAATTAAAATTTGAGTACAGTAAGGATGATAAATTGTGAGAAATATAATATACTATCATAAGAGAAAGAGAAAAATTATTATAAGAGAAAAATCATAAAATATTAGGAAGTTAGTTTCTGAATGATGCTTGAATGTTTTAAATAATGGGTTGATTTTATTTGTTCCTAAACAAAATTTCCATTTGAAAAATATCCTGATAATGTGTTTTAATATAAAACTTTTATGCACTTTAGGGATTTTTAAAAGTTTATTAAGAAGTATATTTGTTAATTTTTTTCGAAGAAATGTTCTTGTAATATGCTGCGTCCTCAATAGAATGCGTAAGAAATGCACAGAGAAAGTAAAAATACTTTTATGTTGGCAATAAAGCATGGCACATTTATGATTTGAAGATCGTTATTTGATTTACGACACTGATAAAAATCCATTGACCTTCTGCTCTTTCTTTTTAATGAGTGGCTAGTTGAATAAATCTTCTACAACAACTAACTTCATTTTGTAAGGGAAGTGATATCTTGTGTGTAGCTCTTTCTTGCAGCAAGGATGAGAGCTGTGCTGAGTTATTTTATTTTTTTCTGGATAATAAATTTTGAGGCTCCGACAAGCGGTAAGTTCATGAAGACAAAGATTTGTAACTAAAATTAATGCTGCTTTAATAAATATTAGAAATGATTATACCTAAGAATTAATTAGAACTGCACCTGCATGAGTATACGATACAAATATTTATCTTCAGTCGTATTCTTTGTATCTAACTTACATTCAAATGATCAAAGTCTCTTCTTTTGGAAGAAGGCTTGAAAATTATGCCTGTAAACAATGCCTTCCAATGAAAATATTCTTTTTATTATTTATTTAATGGGTTTTACATCATTCCTTCGAACCACTAATATTTATATTATATTTAAGCAAAAGGAAGGGTTATTTTTGAAATTACGGTGCATTTCATTGTTCAAATTGCTAACCTAATAGACCACGGATATCCCTAACTTAAAACCATTATTATAGCCCAGTTATATTCGGGAAAATAAGAGAAATTATTCATAAACTTTTGAAACTTGGCAAAAGCACTATATGGGTTTCTCTATACATAGACGGGGTTGCATTCCCAATTACATTCTCCATATTGTGCAATGTTGTATTGTTTTCCAATTTTACGAATAATAGTTTCTTTTAAAAAAGTTTTATTTAAATAAACCTTTGTTCTTGAAATTGTCTCACAAAATGTAATTTATGTTGTATGTACAGCGAACTGTTTGTTAAACATCGCACTGTTGAAATCCATAGCACATATTATTGTCTTATTCTTATATTATTGAACAAAAAATATATATTCTTTTCTTTATCAAAATCTCATGAGGAATTTGAGGTAAGATTTGTGTATCTTATGTTTTCAAGATATACAGAAAGAAACATTTTGATTAAATTACTAAACATGATTTCAAATTGCGACCATGTCTACTGATCCTAATTATTTACGCCCAGTGTGCTCAAAGAATAATACAATGTGTATGTCATTTCGTGTTTATCATTTCGTCTTAAAACACCGGGTCTGATCAGGGACCAGTTTTCTAAACTAAAAGACGTTAAAAAGGTCTTACGTATCGTCGGAATGGGAATGATACATATTTTAGATTTTTGGTTACTATTCTTTAAGATCATTTTTCTTAAGAAACTAATAGTATGTAAAATTTCTGGCATATGAAATCCCGCTTACCCCCATACCAAGATCTCAGCACAGAGGCTCACCAAGTCTCTGCACATCCTGATCGAAGAGTGAACCGGTTGAGTAGACTCAGTTCCATCATTGTCGCTGTCTCTGCACCGTCTCTGATCGGCAAGGTCTCGGGTTCGATATCCGATGACGGTAGAAAATTTTCGACACCAGCTAGATCGAATTCAGGTGGACTATAAACGGTTGATATATCTCAATGGCAGGTTTACTAGTACATTACAAGTTACCGATCGGAACTTCTAGAGTACGTGTTCCAACTATTCCGGATTTTAAACAGTAACTAAAAGGCTAGATTAAATTTAGCCGATATCTGGAGAAGACTTTTAGAGGCCGGCTGCTCTCATAGGTACTTTTCCGTGGTTTATCCGATCAATACCAGGTGAATGCCGGAGCGGTATCCTAAAAATCGGGCCACTGACCACGTACAATCTTTCCTTCCCTTTCTTTGTCCTTTCCTCGTACACTCACACCCATTCGAGCTCTATGATATTACACATGTCGAAAGTCTAGAGCATGCTCTGAGTGGGGCGAGAAGCTCGGTGCCGGATCTTACAATGCATAGAGGAGGAACCATCACCACCATCCGAGGATAAAACATTCAGCACACTCTTGAGAATACTGACCGCAGCAGTTGACACGTCCGAAAGCAATAAATACAAAAGCAACATAAATATCGTAACAAAATTTAAAAAAAAATATTTTCTACTACAGCGCGAGGACAATAACTCCAGGCTTCGAAAGTCTGTTACTAAAGCGTTACGTCTCAGCGTTTTGTAGTCATAGACAATCGATGCACGAGGAGAAATACCCTTATACGGTTAGCGTGTAGCTGATTGGGTTTGTACCTGCTTTGCCCAGACGCGTTTTTGAAAAAAATATGACTTCCAGGATATATGAAGTGACGTACAATTTGTCACCACTGTGAAATTTGAGTCTCAAATAGTCGCAGAAGGAATCCATATTACCTAAATAATACGCCACTAATGGATTTCAGCGTCGAAAAAGCTACTCAAAAAACTACACAAAACAGTTTTTGAAAATGTAGAATGCACGCTTCTTAAGAGCAATGAAATACTCTCGTATAACACGACCACAAATTAAATCTATTAATGAACTAGTGGTGCCATAACAGCTCGTACTTTCTCGCTCTCTCTTCACGCAAAATTATGCGAAACGTACTCAAATTTTCAAAAAATTGTACATGATCTTATTTCAAAATTTGTTGTTAAGAAAAAATTCAGTAAGGGAAAAATCTCTATTTTGAATGTTTTAGTTGTAGGAAGGCACTGAGAAAATATTTGAATTTTGGCAAAATCAGTGTTTTTAATGAACATGAGATCAGCACATTTCTCTTAAACGTCCTTCACACTACCCATCAACATCAATTAATTAAAAATTAGGGACCATTTTTTTCGAAAATTTTCAAAATTCTCACGGCTTCATATAAAGTACCCTTAAAATTCTTGGATTCAAATTCCAGGGGCCATGAAATCATTCAGATCGATTGAGAAATATCAATATTGGAGAAAATCGACTGAACGGTTTAGCCGCTAGCATTGCTCACAGACGGAAACATGAATTATGGGCACACCACGTGTTAGAAGCTTTTTTCTAAATTTAGCGATTGAGATTTATCACGTTTTTTGATACCAAGGTCCTGTAATAAGACTGTACTGCGTACGGGAAAGTAACACTGTCTTTGAGAATACTGTAATAACGTAGTATAGTACGATATGCGGTTACAAAGAAAACGTTCTTTACATAGCAAGAATATAAAAAAAATAGGCACTACTTACATAGTCAGAGTTTGTATAATATTCTTTCAATTTCTGCGCTTATCGTCGATTAGTAATACAGATGATATTTACTATGCGGTGTTATGACAGTGTGATAAGGTATGCTGATTCGAACTTCTCTTGTTCCAGTGATGGCTTGTCTCCCTTTTATAGGCAGCGCAATTGAGTTGTTCTTCGAGGACCCAAATTCTCAGCTTTCTCAGCCCTCAACTGGAGATAATACCTATGATTATAATTAATACCTATGATTATAATTAATACCTATAATTATAACCATGTCAAATTTGCAAGTGTATTACTTGATGAAATAAATATTCCACTAACAATATTTTTATTTTTAACCTTCTTAGTATGTTCATTTTAATACAAATCAGAATGTAGTTATGACTAAGGAAATGAATACTTTTACAATGAGGTTTGGAAGAATTAAAAAAATAATGCGTTTTATAATTAAATAATTAGTTATGTTCTGATAATACATTTTATAGTCAAAATATATGGCTTACGTTACTCCTGAATTTTCGAAACATCTGGAATAACAAACCCAAGTGTTTTCCAAACTTCTTAAACAAACTAAAAATATTTATTTTCAATTGGTAAACAAACTAGACTATCGTAAGATTAGTTTACTACCTGTCTCAATCTACAGTTTGAGATAGATATTCTTACAATTTCCGATAAGGAAGGAGTTTATTTTATCGTCCTTTACGGAAGAATGTTGAATACGTAACATTAATGACTCTGTAAACAAATACTAGAATATTTTTAACTCAGTATAACGTCTAATACTGCGATAGTGTAGGTAAATGGAAAGGTCGTTCAAGAAATTAGTTCAATTACGAACAAATTTATTCAAGAATAGAAGTTATTTAAAATACGTTTTTAGCTTAAAAGCTCATTTGTTTATCTGTAATGACAATCATTTTAAAACAAACTATTCAATAAAATCGTATATTTTATAACTATGAAATCGTCTTCTCTTCAGTCTCATCCAGCAACTAATAAATTTAAATAAAGTAAACCATGGAATAATTTTCCCGATATTAAGGCTTGATATTCAAAAGATCTCTTTCGACCTCCCTAATTGGCAATATGAAATTTAAACTAAATGATAAATACGAAATTGTGAAAAAGTTATTATGTCGGGCCCTTACTGATTAACCTTAGGAATTATATTTTATTTATATGTTATATTTTCTATTTTAATGAATTGTAAAATATTTTAATTGTTCACGTCCTTGAAAGACATTTGTATGTCGAACAAGTAGAATAAATAATATTAAAAAATATTCCAAACAATCGTCGTTTCTACGCTATTTTCGTTAGATTTTATTATTTTGTTGCTGATAGATCATTGAGGTGCAGTGTTTTTGGCATGCGTTATTAAGAAAAACAAAATATTCTCATGTGTGTAACAAATACTTAAGATACTTTTAATTTATTAATGTTCTAAATGGTGATGAAAATTTACTCTTGCTAAAATCAAGAAACTGTCTTAAAACTAGTATCTGAACGGTAGATAAAGAATATACAATAAAAAACATTTTTAGATTAGAGAAGAAAATGTACTCTAAGAAATACTTCAGTGTTCAAATTTACCTGAACTCCTTATATTTGTGAGGTATTATAGAATGCTTGCACATGTTTAGTAAATGAACTGCACATTACATTAATATCAGTTATGCATGATTTAATTTCTTTTTGAAACTAATTTGATTTAAAATTTTATTAATACGAAGAAATATCAAGTATAACTAACGGTTTAATTTCACATTCAATCAGAAGATATTTCGGGATTAAAAAAATAGTTTCGACAAATATGGCACATTTACCACTCGTATCATAAATTACTGATATATAAATATTAGAAAATAAAATGTTCACATCAAAAAATGTCTTCTCATTTACAATTAATTCAGAGTTACTTTTTTTGTTACAGCCTTTGCTTGTGATCCCTTTGTCCGCACTCCAAAAGCGAAGGGCTGGTTTCCATGTCCTCAAATGAAGAACTAACGTCAGATGCAGGCACAAAGTAGGTCACAGTCGAGATTGCCCAGTGTCGTTCTTTGTAGAGCGATAACATTTTTTAATATTATAATGTAGTCATTGAAAACTGTGTGTTTTTATTTTTCATACGTAAGATATTGCTTTCTTTTTTAAGACAATTTACAAAAAATAAGGGACATAAAAATTGTAAGTTATCTTAAAAAATAAAATCATTATGATACAAATGAAATTTGCTTGAATATTTCAGAGTCACATTTCAGTTTTAACTTAAGCCACAAATAGTGTCAATATTAAATTTGAACCGATCATACTGCAATATCATCAATTCACTGACTGTCTATTTTTAAATAAAACCTTAGAATTTTGAAAATGCCTACTTTCATCAAAGTCTGGTGATATATTTTTGTACGATTACAAAATATTAACTTTATTTTTTTTATGGATTGAACCCGAACCCGAACGACGGCGTCGCAAACACTGAATGTCGGACGCAGCTCTATTTCGTTTGATTGTTCCATTCGTGATTGATTGATTGAATAATTAGGGATTGCGGGCGGCTCAATTGCTAAGGTAATTATTACAGAACGTGTAGCGCATGTTTTGTCAAAGGCAGCGGCGGTGATTTTCCCCCTGAGGCTGGGGAAATGGCCCATACCTACACGTCGTATCCCGGCCTACACGACCTACACGTATCTCCTACCAGCAGGCTACCGCTCCAGTTTGGTTAGGCTCTAAGTTCCCGTCTGCTCTCCCGCTATATGTGGCAGTACAAGTACAGTGTGTGTGTGTACGTGTGTAAAGATCAGGGAGAGGAACAGACAAGGAACAGGAAGGAAAGATCGCGCAAACTGTGGCCCGTTTAATAGGGTACCACTCGAACATTCGCCTGTTGTTGATCGAAAAAACAGGGAAAACTGACCATAGCAGCCGACCACTTGAATTCTTCTCCAGAAAGCGACTAAATATGAACTAGCCACATAACTTGAATCGAGAATCCTTCCACTGTCCAGCCTGTAACCCTAGTACTTCCCGGCCAGAGGCACTGCAGTGGCATCTGATGCACTGAGTCACTTACATGGATCTCCATTCGTCAGAAATCAACTGGAAAGTCACGTCTATCTTTAATTTCAAGACTACCTGGATTACATTCAGAAGGCCTTAAGCTTGCTTCCCTCAAATGTTTCAAACAATAAACTGGAAACGAAATCACTCCAAGGATGATCGGTAGCGCAGCCCGATATTGTCGCTGACCGATTCATTAGTGCTTCCGACGTACCATCTACGATGACCGCTGGCCCCGAAAGTGTAGTGCAGGTTATCCCGGGATGTCTTGATGATCCTCCAACGCTAGAAGAAGTATCCGAGGCGAACCTACACATGTTCTTGCGATCCTACCCTCTCCACATATCACCACTTGCGAGGCATCGTGACAGTCGGCTCAAGTTCTTACGTTCCGGGTTGCCTCCCGACATTACGTTGCAGTGTAATGCGTGCAAATATAAGTGGTGAATGTAAGAATAAGGGGAGAGTAGAGGACAAATATGAGGAAAGGAATATCGCGCGTGGTCCGTGGTCCGTTTGTTAAAGCCTTCGAGTCTGCATTCACCTGGCATTGAACTGAGCACGGTAACCCACCGATCAAAGCAGCCTGACGCTAGAATCAGGCTCCAGGCGGTGGCTAAATTCAATCTAGTTTTGTGTCTAGCTCTGAAAATCCGGCGCCGTAAGGATTCGTGCCCTGGAAGTTCCGGGTCGATGACGCTGAACCGGTTCTGCTGCCATTGGGCCATGTCAGTTCCTTATAATCATATTGAAAGAAGAATTATGATAGTCAAGTTTCATTTTTATAAATTGCAAGATATCTATTTTTATAACGTTCATTATTTAGCTCGTTGTGCTATAAAAGTACGTACTTTCTCGCCAGTACTTTCATGCAAAATAACATGACAAAACTCAAATTTTTGAAATATTGAACATGCCTTTATTTCAAAATCTATCATTAAGGAATAAGATATCATTAATATTTTAGTTGTAGAAAGATGTCGAAAAGATTTTGAATTTTTGCAATTTACGAAAAAATAGTTTTCAACAAAACCGAGACCTACGACATTCTCTTAAACTTCTATTACACTATTCAACATCAAAATTTAATAAAAAACTATGGAGAAATTTTTGAATATGTCCCAGGATCTTCATGTAAAGTACCCCTCAATATTAAAATATTGGTCTCAAATTCACGGGGCCGTGACATTAGCCAGATCAATTGGAGAAATTCAATTTTGGTGAAAATCAGTTGAATAATTTAGCCGCTATTGTTGTTCACACACGTTTTGCCGTCATTAGATTTTTCGGTATAGGACACACATGATCGGATTTTGGCTACACCACGTGTTAGAGGATTACTTTTGTATATTCAACAACTGGTTTTATCCACTTTTTAGTTACCAAGGCCCTGTAATAAGGTTTTTCCGCCGATTATTCGCCGTTTTTTCGCGCCACATTACTTAACTTTCTTTTTACTGCGTAAGAGGTAGCGAGAAAGTATACACTATTTATTTTTAATAGGGGGTGTTTCCGAACTGATCTACCTTTCATGAGATATCTTCTTCATCCGCCTGAGGTATTCAAGTGGAAAGAGAATGATCTAACCTACACCACGGGTCGTCGAAGTATTTGGTATCTGTAGCGGTACTGGTGCAAAGGTGCTGCACATATGCACGCACATAAATACATGCCGAACAGCACCGCCCTCGCCAGGAGGCCCGGTGTGAGTTGAGGCTTGCCCTGGGGGGGGGGGG
>BOPP01000007.1:18915780-18931730 GCA_017312745.1 Gryllus bimaculatus | reverse complement strand
CGCGGAGAAGGAAACCTCACAAAGTCGAAAGTCCTCTTGAAGGACGGCGCCAAATCTCACATACCAGCGATGGTGGGACCCTTGCACTACACGTACGGCAATAACAACCATGGTAATTGACTTGGCAACGTTGGCGACAGCAAGGTGAAACGATAGCGGTTGCAGCGATGACACTAGCTAACCAACAAAACGAACTGCTGAATAGGGTCGAAATAGTTGACGGCTGGAGAGGGAGGAAAACTCGTCGGACTAATAAATGATTGTGATAAATGTCTAGGGAACGCCAATAGGACACCTGTGTGCATCACTCAAGAGACGTATAATGTTATATTCTATCTTTGCTCTGTTGCACGCTTTGGGTGTGCAGTGTGACCTAACCTTACCTTACCGATTCACTCCAGACCAACAAGATCATCGGTGATAGTTCCCAGAGAAAACATTTGTGGTAATTATTCTTAGGAGGAAATGACACCCGGTACCACGTAGTTGCTTCGTATCGAAATCTTCAATGGAGGAAATATGAGAGAAAATATTAATATTCTTCACATATAAAGATTTGAATAGATCGGTTGAAAATATATTAAATATTTTATATTTAATATGTTACAATATACTATATTATTACCAAGGGAATTATTTCCCCTATATTCCATTTTCTGCGAACCAGCTACATAAGAATTCACATAAAATGTATTTTTGACGACTACAAGAATAAAGAGGGTAAAATATTTTTACAAAACCTACTACTTTAAGTACGTTCTATAATACTTCACATAAATTCAATTTTTGTATAAAATAATATTATAATATCGTGGCTACCATTTATTATAGCAGAATACCCACTAATACCAATGATACAGTTATACAATCCTAGAAAAGGAGCAGGTTCTAAGGTTTGTGTTTACGCTCTTGCTTCAGGTGACAAGACACATTACAAATGAAAGCGTACATTAAAACATGAAGATAGTAGATATATATACATTTACACTCAAGATTTAATCTTTCGGAACAAATTACTCATAAAACGCGTACAAAGATGATTCAGATCCAACTATTGTTATTTAAAATTTATTTTCAGCTCCGCCCCCATCCCACCCATCCAGCCTTTTCAGCTCTAAAGTGTTTCTCCTACTCAGCCGCGTTTTCTGTTACCCCGTTTCGTTTCGCGTTTATCCCGGTATTATTCTTCGATTTAAACGTAGGGATCTGATGACGTAATCAGCTGTTACGATGTCGCATAATCGGGAGCTTGGATCTACAGAAGTGACGTTTAAGCTCCCGATTGGATGATACTGTAACAGCGGATGATCTGTCAAAGGACACTGTTAATAAATCGCAGCATAAGCATGCTCTAGTTTTGAATGCGAGTGAAGAAGAGAACAAGTACATTTATAATCACAAAATTGAATAAAACGACGTGCAAGTGACATCGATACAACAAAAAGTAGTGTGTGAAGAGATTCGAAGTTTTTGCAAGTTCTTTTTCAGATATGTCGCAGTATTCTTTCGAAGTTTATTACAGATTAATACACCACAAATGTGGAAAATAAATGATGTAAATATTAAGTTGCAGTGCACCACCATCCTTATTTTTCACCTCTCTTTAAAAGCACTGGGTTCCCAATTACTTCCACCCGAGATCAGTAGCGGTGCAGAAAAGCTAGTACCTAATAAATTGGCTCCTAATATATTCCGCCAGAGGCCAGGAGCATTGCAGCAGAACTGGCCGAAAATAAACTCTTTCAGTATAATAGAAATGTACTGTAAAATAAAACCAAAAACTATTATAGTGCTTTATTAAAATTTCAACAAATTATATTAAAAATAATCTTAAACACCGAAGTTTTTGTAAAACTGATATTTTTTCAATTTCACAAGTATTGGATATGAAGAATGTCCAAGAAACGCTGAATATTTTGTTAGTATGACAAATATGTATTAAAAAACAAATGTAAATACCTCAGATTTCAATTTAAGCGTACCAAGCAGTTTTTTCTATAACTCATTATAATTCTATTTTCCATAGTACATCGGAAAATGGTATCTGAATTAAAAGAGACCAATAGGAAACAACTACAGCTACTATAGATAAGAACTGACGTTTCAAAATAAAGATTAAAAACACAATGAATGGTGTTTTGAATTAATCTTTAATCCCGTCCATCTTTTTTTCTTATCTTTTGATCCTTAAAACAAATAAGACGCAGTCTGTTTTTTAATGTACTTTTCACCCTACGTCATAAAATTCGTCTGCTAATAACTCACTTCAACCGTCAGAAGTTTCGAAATAAAGACCTTGGGGAAGAAAATATCCTTTTTAGCTGTAGCATATCCTTCGTAAATGAGAAGTTCCTCAACTGCATACACTTTCTCATATTATTTGCAACGTTTTCTTTATGTTATAATTTTAGCAATGACCGTGCGGTAATTTCATTCATATGGATGTTTTTGCATATGTTTCGATGTCGAACTTTCATAATAGCTTGCTACCTAAGCTTCTTTATCTATAGCCTTACAAGCTTGTTCACGCGTGAAGACGAAACGTCAACTCGCAAGACCAAAGGCAATCGAATGTTTGGTCTTTAAAACCAAATAATAAACTATTGACGGCAGATAAACCCTTATCCTATTAATTTCAATATATTATTAATATTATTTTTAGTACAAAACCAGTTAGTAAGAGCAAGTGAAAACAAATCTAGAACGAAGTGTCTTTGATTTAATGAATTAAATGTCGACCATTGTTGCGTAGAATGTTCAAATTTCGAAATGAAATGTATGCATAATAATGATAATAATAATAATATAAAGAGAAAAGTAAAAAGGAGGAGGAGGAGGAGAGCGGCGCTGACCGTAGCTGAGGCGGCGCTCGAGCTGCTGGCGCTGGCGGGCGCTCTCCAGCATGTCCCTGTGGGCGGCGCGCTGGGCGTCGGCGAAGCCCAGAATGGTGCCGTCGGGCAACGACCCCCAGGGCAGCCTCCGCGCCATCGCCCTCCTCCGTCACACGGGCTCTGTGCTCGGCGCTGCGGTCGGCCGATCAGGGTCGCCAGGCGCGTTGCAAGCTCTTTCCCAAACACTTCTACGAAAGTTATGGAAATAACCTCCCAATGAAACAAAACTCCACAATTTTGAAATGAAAATTTTTCTCCAAATTATGGTCCAACATCATGAACTGTCCTTGACGAGTCCATTGGCCCGTGAATTCAAATATTTTAATGCAACCAAACATCGTCCTTTGCTGCTCGAAGCCCTATGCTCTATGCAGTTTTTCTCATGCTTTCCTTTCTGCATGCATTCGTATATTATTCTCTTTATGATACATAAAATTGAAAGAGAATAACTTATCATGTTACATTTTTATTCATAATAATTGAGATAATTTATACTATTTCTATCTCAACTCCTGATGAAAATAATTTCCCAAAAAGTCCCTAAATATTTTCCCGTCTATTTGTGTTCCCCAATTCTCTCTCCACAACGTAAAAATCCCCATTTTTCGGGTCAAACTTCCCCAATCTGGCAACCCTGCGTCTCGCGTCCATTCAAGCGCGGTTGTGCACGTGAGAGTTGTGGCCCGTTCATGCGCTCCCATCCCCATAACATCCCTTCGTTCCTAGCCCCTTTCGGGGGGTGAGGGCTAGAGCCAAGGGCGCACACAAATACTAATATTTATGGCGTAAAAGTGCATTTCGTCACACCTTTCAAATATTTTGTAATGACGCATGATTTGTTAAGATTCATTTGCCATGAGATCCGCAAAAAATGATATCAAAATCTTTGTCAGTGGAAAACTGAATCATATTCACACTACTGTTGAATCCTTCAATTGTTGAATATAATATAAACTTTTTCGTGTAGTGATTCACGAGGTGAACCAAGTGAAGTGACGGATGCGTGGGGCCATAAACGCCAAGCCCCCCTCAAAGCCAATTTGTTTCGTAGTTTTACTTAATTCGTTCAAAACAATTACCACATATTCATCGTATCACATCCAAAAAACTATTCCCATTATAAACATTTTTTTATATCAAGCTAAAATTTCAATATAAATTATTCTCTTAGACAAACCTATACGGAAGAGTCCAAACTGAAGTTGACCTTCCCCAGAAATACGTTTTGAATCTTCCCCAGGCCTCAATAATAATTTACAATAATTGTCTGTCTGCACTGGCACAACAACTTCCAACAGAGCCAAGGCCTACCAGGGGCGTCCCGGCCTCTCTGCCACGCGTTTGGGGGCTACGTGTGGTTAGTACGTAGGCAACCCTAGGCCGTATTCCGTCTCCTCAATCTGAGAAGTGAATTTTCTCATCCTCACACAGCAACAACACTAGGACATTGCAAGGAAAACGCACACTACAATCTGCCCCGACCGTGAATCGAACCCGGGATCGCGTCATGGAAAGTGAGCTAACCGTGGGGCGTACAATTATTGTATTTTCAAAAATACGGAAAGCTTTCATTATACCTACTGACCTTCAGATAAAGTTGGTCATGTGCATACGAGATTCGGCCAGGTGTTGCTTGGGTGGCGCGGCTGGATTTGGTCCCTCCATCTCCGCTCGGTCGTTGGTGTCTTCACGACATGTCTCGCCTCACAGCAAGGTGAGCAGAAGATGGAAGCCTCCTTCACAAATAGGTGAGAGCACACACGTTCATGTCGGATGGGTCTCCCAATATAATTTTGTGCTCTTTACGGATCCATCGGCTGTTACCTAGAAACAAGCCTCTTTTCAATCACAAGAAACAATAAAGTGACACCAATCCATTGTCAATACGAAATTCAGAAGTCACGTGATATCGGTCACGATCTGTTTTCTGTACACGTCGATAATAAAAGTAGTATTAAAACTTATACAACCTACTTCTGCCTACCAAAAGCATTTAAAAGTATAACAGTTATAAATTCGAACGTATATTTTGGCTTACGATTCGCCAGTATCTTCACATTCTATTTATTTTTTTAAATAAAGTTGTTACTGAATCGAAAGATAAACAGTATGCTCTAATTTACTATTGCGTTCTTAATTTTTGACACCATTTTGTTTTGAAGGTGTCTTTACATTATTTTTTAACTTTTCAGTTGTTCTTTGAAAAAAAGCAACAAATTTCGAGCTTGCAATGTCTCTCTCTACACTCAAAAGGAAATGCCTCTTTTGTGTTCTTTTGTAAATTCAAAAGCTAAACGAAAACAGAATTTGTACCGTATAATTCAGTTCATTGTAATCTATCAGTTCAAAAACAATTTACAATATTTTGGAGCCGTTTTGAGGAATGTTATTTATTTATGTAGCGGCTCGTAGAATATTCAAGTAAAATATTTTATTGTTTGATCTTTACACAAATTCAATACTCTCATACAGACACGTATCTTGGTAGTCAGGCCCCATGGCAACCATTTGCGTCCCTGTCAGTATACTTCAAATTAGGGTGATTGTTATTTGTTTCAGCGGATTAATGTTAAAACAGCGCCACTGTGAGTGGCACCCATGGCACGTGCCATGCCTGCCATGCCGTAGATGCGCCACTGCTCTCTTATGGTATACACAACTACTGTGCTTAGCAACTCCACACGACATCATGGACAATGACCATCCTGCAATTTTCGGACTTCGATACTATAAGAAAAATAACGTTCTCGATAAACTGTGTTACATCCTCTTCTGAATATTACGGCTAAGAAGTCCCAGGGCAACAACTGTTGCCCTTGAAGCGTCTCTGATGGGGAAATTCTAGGATTCGAGTTCCGACGTTTGAATTTTTGACTCTAGATCCATATATAGATTTTCGTAGGTAGAATTCTGCTGCCGGTTGAGATAGCTCTGGACATAAACGGATGTCACTGCGTTGCCTCTGACCGGACAGCCTTAAGCGTTCGAGTCCCAACGGGGTCAGACGTTTGTTTACTAGGCGGATAGCAAGGTCGAATGAACCTGGAGGAGAATTCTAGAGGCCGGCTGCTCTGATCGGTAGTTTTCCGTGGTTTCTCCGATCAACACCAGGCGAATGCCGGAGTAGTGCCCTAACAAACGGGCCACGAACCGCGCTCCATCTTTCCTCTCTCTTCCTTGCCCTATGCTCACCTCTTACACACTCACACACGTACTACTATACATACCGGTAGACCACTCGGGAGCTTAGAGCTTGCCCGGCTGAGGCGGTGCCCCACTAGGGTGGAGATACTGGTTGGGGAAATTCCACGAAAGCGACGTACGGCGGCGTCGGATCTCGTCAGCCAACGGGAGATGTTCACCGCCACCTCCAGCGATAAAAAATACGCACTACATTTATGCATCTAATTGTCTTAGCAGTTGACGCACCCAGAATTACTAAGCAATCAATCAATCGACATGCAAATAAAAAATGTTGATACCCCTCGGACTTGCCCCTAAGATTGAAATAACTCAGTGGCATCATTACTGTTGTCTGTGCAGCGTCTATAACCGGGAAGGCTTAGTAGGGTTTGAGTGACCTGAGCAGACTCCTTTTCAGCATAGTTGGGAAGAACACTATGAGTAAGGATAGCTTTTATGTTGAGCCTTCGCTTAATGTCTGCAAACTCCGTTTTTATCATAATAATTAAGCATTTTATTATTTTGATGTTAGAAATCTATCGAAGGCTGACTGTGTGCTAACGATCTTTGTGAGTAAAATACATCTCCGATTTCCAAGAGCTGCCGGGAAACTTTAAAAGACGAGGGAGGTCATTTATGAGACTGGATATTTTAATTCGCAATTTGTGTGATGCCCTAAAATGGCCGCTACTGTGTGGCAAACCTGATACCTCCAGTACTGATGAGGTTTCCCCAATAATACTCGCCGTTGTTCTAGCACACTCAGTCGCTGATTTTTTCAAATTAATTGTGGTTATTCTTTAATATTTCAACATAGTATAGAGTTCGCTCAAAATCGATTACATAGCAAGTAACATTTCTCCTAGTCATTTTACGATTGATCATCTTTCTTCAATCTCGTTGTAGAGTAAAAATACTTTCAGATTATATAGAACAATTTTATTATTATCAAAATATACACACAAATAAACGTACACACTTTTCGAATTAATCAAGAAAGGTGTTTGTGTTACTGAACTGTGTAATATTTACAAACGATTAACGTCAGAAGTAGGGATGAGACGGTAGGAACTCCCGTCTGGAAGAAGAGCTTTTCGCCACGTGTGCTGTTTCCTTACGTAATCCACCAATGACCGCAAAGAAATTGCAATCGATAATCTCGCTGACGCTGTACATTTGGCGCAATTGCGGTAGCAGCGACGAAACCGCCAGGAACTTCCCGGAACCACACGTGAGTTTCCCTTGCATCATCCACCAATGACAGCGAAGAAATGGTGTTCGTTGATGTCGCTCTCCCGGCACATGTCGTGCAGCTGCGGCGGCAGCGACGCGAAGTCCGGGAACCTGCCCGCCTGGAAGAAGTCGCTGATGCACGCGTCGAACCACGCGTGCTCCACCTTCCTCTCCTGCACGAGCTCCTTGAGGAAGAAGAGCCAGACGGGCGCGAAGCCCGGCGTGCGCTGGTACTTGTCCGGGGTGACGCCCTGCGCGAAGCACGCGCGCATGAAGTGCGGCGACAGCCCCGTGAACTTGGGCCAGCGGAACGTCTTGAAGTAGTGGCGCAGCGCGTGCAGCCACACGTCGCGGTTGGAGGCGCGCGCTACGTACACCCACTTGGGCACGAACGTGTGCTGCGGCCGCGCGCCCTCCACCAGCTCGATCTCGTCTTCCGGCCGGCCGCCCGCCGCGCCGGCGTTTCGCGCGCTGCTCGCATTCACAACCTTCTATTTACGCACCCAGGGAGGGAGGGGGGTCTAAAGATCGAGCAGCGACAAAACGCCCCAGGGCCTTTGGCCCGAAGCTCTTTTTGTCGCCCCAGATCATTAACGCCCGTGACATTGCAGCTCTTTGTCGCTGGATTTCATTAACGTCCGAGGTACGCGATATTGTTTTCACCTTTTGTTTGCATTCACAACTAGTTATTTATGCTCAAAGGGTGTCATAAGGATCCTAATAATCTAGCAGCGACAATATGCTTGAGGGCCTTTGGACCGAGAGGCATAAGTAGAATAAAACAAAAATTAATAATATTTTGCGTGATGAAAATAAAATTAAGATAACAATTGCTATGACGAAACAAGAATTTAACAAGAAAATGGAAATGAAGACGGTTATGAGGTACATACTGACTAAATGTTTGTTAAGGAGTTTATTATTGTTTCACGAGTGCAAGAAATTGATAATGTTGAAACAGATCAAAAGAGATTACAAGCATTTGAAATATCAGTATAGAGGGCGTTAAACCAAAATTTGTGTGTGTTAAAGTACTCGAAACTCTACAAAATGCCTTCAATTCTAATAATTTCTCACCTATATTCTGCCTGGCAAAGATATCAGGAGACAGGATATAAAATGGAGGCGGCAGTTCTTGTTGACTTACTCTGAATCGAACGACTTCAATCGGACGTTTCAAATGTAAAAACTGCGTGAAAAAACGTTGAGTCCTTTTTTTCGTGTAACTTCCCGTTTCTTACAGCCTGAAGTTTACATTTCTAACAACATTTGACTTCAACAATCACTGAAACAACTTCAAAGTAAGTTTCGACATAGCACGACATACGTTCCTTCTTAAATGATGATTTGAAAATGTAAATTTGAGAATAAAGTTGACCGGTCTCCACAATCCTCTACTTCATATACCCTTGTCCCTTCGCGTTATTCATCAAATACAAGAGACACACGCCGGTTACATTTGATATCCCACTTGCAGCCCCCAGTTGGAAATCGCTCATCTGAACTTAGATTAAAAAATTTGAATTACCTGGGCGGAGCTTCTCTTCTGTGAACTCTTGAATCAACTGTGTTCGCCTGAAACACGTTATGTTAATTAACTTATGACTAAAGAAATGATGAATATTAACCCTTAGTCACAGGCTTAGCCGAACCTGGTAATGAAATTTGCGCCTTCGATTTTTCGCTCTATCTGATTGTGAGAAGGGATTGAGTTTCCCGACATTTCATCACTTATTGGGGCCTGAGGTCCGAGTAGATCGGCAGTTTGTGAGTTTTCTAAGAAGTTTGGTATTCTGGTGAGTTTTCATTGGCATTTACAATGAAATAATTATATGAGTCGTCATTACCAACAATATATTTTTTTTAGAATAGCAGCTTTCAATGGCTATGGAAGCCAGTACGGTAGTTCTTGTGACTTCCATACAGCAGGAAACTGATGTTGATGGCTAAGCCATCGAAAGCAGCTACTGTAATAAACAATATTGTTGGCAATTACGACTCATAATTATTTCTTTCTTTCTAAGAAGTTGCCATATTGCGGTACATCAAACCGGTAATGTGTACTTTCCTTTCTTTATCCGTTATCTATGATCTTTTATCTTTATTTTGACTGTCGAGGTTCTTTCTGGTAACTTTTACCTACTTGCGACCCGACCATTTATTTCATATTTTATGTTTCTTTTCTGTATTATGTCACCTTAGAATATTAATAAAACAATATTTTTTGTTGAATAAGCCATGTTTAGTCTATTATACAATAGATATTACCAATAATAAATAAATGTTTAAAAATAGTGTGTAAGTTGTTTGTGCCAAATAATACTTTTTGCCATGAAGCCCTACAACAGGAAGAAAGCAAAGGAAATACGATAGAAAAAATACTCACGTGAATTATTGGTTAACCACAAGGGAAAAAATCGTACTTTTCTGCCTAGATTTATTCGTATCAATGAATCTTAATTATTAACCGAACGTACAGCGTCGTTGATTGATTGCTTGATTAGTGATTCTGGGCACGTCAATTGCTTAAGTCATTAGTCTTAGTAAATGTAGCGCAATTTTCCCCCCGAAGGTGGCGGTGATCTTCCTCCAACGCATAGCGAGATCCGGCGCCGACCTACCGTCGCCTAGCGGGCTTCTTCCCAATCAGGTATCGCCCACCCGCGACACTCTCTAAGCTCTCAACCTGTATCCCGGCACGTGTACTTGTGTAGTGCGTGTTAGTGTGAGTGTTTAAGAAAGAGGTGACGATAGGGCAAAGCAGGAGAAGATCGTGCGCGGTCCGCAGTCTGTTTGTTAGGGTACTGCTCCGACATTCGCCTGGTGTTGATTGGAGAAACCACGGAAAACTGCCAACAGAGCAGCCGGCACAGCACCTGTGTGTAGACGTCACGTGTCGCTGAGCATGTGGCTAAGATTGAAATATTGCAACTGCAAGTGCGTGACTTACCGGTCCGTGCGGAGGGACCCAACCTCTCCAAGCTTCTTCTATTTGCCGCTCCAACTGAGAACACAAGACAACAACTCACTTTGCATTTGAAATACAATATTGTAGTTTATTGGATGAGTGTGAGAGAATAGAACAAGTGAAGTATTGTGCATATGTGGGACTCTGGTATACATGGAGCACACATTGAACAGAGAGGAAAGAAGTTCGATCGCAGCAAAAAATATTCCAATTAATTCAAGAAAGAGTTGTCTAATAGCTTGTCTGGAGACTTATACTGTAAAGATGCGAATAGTGGATAATTAAAAAATAAAAAGGAGAGGATCTTAGATAATGAAGAAATGTGAGTGTGGAGAAACGTGTTTTTATGTGCCTGATAATAGACCGAAAAATAAATAATGAAATTGTTAAATAAAAAATAAAGGAATTAAATTATTGTACTCACAAGAACAGGAAACGAAAGGAAATTGAAGTAGGACGGCGAATTGGTTGGGGATTGTTTTGCGTCGTAATTCTTTGTAAATATTCTTAGTGTTAGACGGAGTAAACGGGAAAAAATGAAAAGTGAAAAGAAATATTATATTATTTGTTGTGAGAAATGAAAAAACTACATGTATAAACAAATGAAAGAAGAAACACAATATATAATGTGGCCAACATCCGTTCGAAACCTGCCGTAAGACAAATCCACGAAAAAGAATGTACAGAAGAAGCAGCATACGAAGAAGAGAAGAAAGAAAAAAGAATGTGTAGAGATTTGAGAAAAAGAGCCGTAATAGCACTGTACTACTGGTACATTTTCGTACATTTTTTAAATCTGGATTGAAAACAGTACAACAACCCAATTGAAGAGAGACCATTTTTTAAAAATGATATTGTAATATTATTTGTGCAAAAATATTATAAACATTTATTACGTATCTAATTACCAATTTACTCTAATGTTTTAATTTTGTACATACACCTTTCTTTTGGGATTAGTTTCATAAAATAGAGCAAGAAGAAAATTATCTAAATTTTACACTTTTGTAGGGCTCCATTATTCCCGTACCCACCTCTGCCCCAGTGGGTGGCACATAATCCTGAAATATTTGCGCATCGTAGTCATATTCGCCTTCTCCCAACGAGACTTTCGAAATGTCGCAGCTCACATCCAAACCTGCGAAAAATAGTTAGAAGAAAGTACCTATTGTGGCAGACTTTCGACAATACCTGTACACAGGTGTCTCAGAATAAAAATTACAATTGAGATATCAAAAAATATTTATTTTTTACAAATAAATATGTAGGGGAAACTTCAAATCTCGGAGTTGCATGTGTATCTTTCTGTGATGATTTTTAGCCAACACTTTATGCACATACTCGTGTGTTTGGAACGTCACGTCCTGAGGCACTCGACGTGATTCTGCTGAACAGGGATGCCTCAAATTCAGAGACAAATGCCACGTGCAAATGGATATACCTCAAGTTTAATGTAATTTCCTAACATAAGTTCCAGGACAAACTGATCATTTTCGACCCATCTGCTTGCCTTAGAAATTTGGTAATAATTCCGTGATATTCTATACAGAGATAGGTCGGATTCAGCCGTTGTCAGGAAGACTATTCGGGGGGTGGGCTCCTCTGATCGATAGTTAACAGATGTTTCTTCGATCATCACCAGGCGCATGCTGGAGCAGTACTTAAGAAACGGGCCACGGACCTCGCGCCATCTGTTCATTCCTTGTCCTATCCTCTGATCGTACCCTCACACACTTACGTGCACTACACTACCACACTAGTTTGGAGACCAGTCAGGAGCTTAGTTTGTGCTGGCTGGGAAACTACCTGGCGGAACTCAAGGAAACTATCAGGTGGGCAAATTCCCCGCAAACCGACGTGGAGTCGGCAACGGATCTCATCTTTTCCATTCACTACACTAACGGGACCTAATGATCACATCAGTTTCCATCCCAAAAACCTCAATCACATAATCAACCAATCAGTAAATCAAAAAAGCTTACAGGTCCTGCTGCGTCCTCTTTTGGGCGAGCTGGCGCAGGAGGGGTGGAATTCCATGATCTTCTCTGCTGTGAAAACTGGTGCACGGCTGGTGGTCGTCATAACCGCTAGTTCACGAAATTTTTTTCATAGTTCTATGTACATTTTTGTGTGGAGATGTAAAAAACTCCTCTACGTCCTGCATTTCACTTCATACGTAATACTGCAAAACATACATCATTGTATAATTAGACTTTTTACAATACTCTTCTCTTGAATCGTCTTAGATGTTGCATGTTTCAGAAAAAGTACAATTACAGTTATCGTTGAGTGTATTAAAACTTGTACTGTATTGTAATGGTCTTATTTAATAAACAAATGAACGATATAAACTAATATTTATAAGTAAATTTCATAAGTTTCTAATACTTATTTCAACCGTACCGTGCAATAGAAAGCAAAGTCTTGAAAACTACCTGCCCGAATCGTAAAAACCGAGTAATTTTATTCGTTTTTTTGATGCGTATGTATATTTAATTAAAGTATTTTAAATCAATTTGTATATATTCATTAATTAAATTAGATACTTAACTTTGATGACTTACATCTTTAAAATTTAAAATATTAATCGACACTTAGTTTTAAACTTCCAAGGCAGGAACCTCAATAATTTTATTTATACATGAATATCAACCCGGTTGCTAATGCTAGCATTTATTCTGTCTAAAGATTCTGTTGACTATTGTAGATTACCACTTCCCTGTGTATCATGGAGATCATCATGGATGATCCCTGTGTATCATGGAGAAAAACAATATACTACCCTCTCCTTTTGCAGAATGCTAATTATAAAAACAAATATGAAAGATATTCTACCAGAATTTACCGATAATTCATTTTCTTACCCATGGTTACGTAGAAACTACAACAATACACTACAACAATCATTCAATATTTATTTATCGTGGACGAAAGGTTACGTTTTTAGGTATTCATCTATGAATACCATCTGGTGGATTAACCCACTTGTAATCTAAATAAATTCTTATCTTAGCTAAATTCTGTTCGGAATAAAAGCTGAATTACGATTCCAAAACATAACTTTTGGGCCGTGATACAACTATTGCATTTTTCTATTTTCATTAATTTACACGCAAAATATAAGAGTAAATATTTCAACTATAGGTGCTCTTATAAGTTAAATTCCCGAGGAAATTATCATAGTGTTTTAGTTTCGTTTGATATACTCGTACATAGGTAATTTTAAAATGTGAAGGAAAACAACGCAAATATTATTAGAAACTGTTCCATTGGGCTGAATAAAACAGAGAAATGACGTCAAGAGCAATGTTGAAATATTGAATTTACAGAAGTGAACTTATTTGAAGTCAATATTTCATCAGCAGCATCGTTATGTAATGTAGAAACGATATATAAATTCAAAATAAATGTTTATTTTAGAAGACTTTTGTTTTGTGCAGCTTCTATTTGCATCACGATCAATAATTTTTCCAAGCTTACTGCAAAAATATTCAACATGATAAACACTGGTAGGATTTGTGACAGTACACTCTGGAATAGAATGTGTTTTTCGCCGCAAATGAGATCTTTGCGACGTTACTTGTTGGTCTACATTTTTGAAGCACAAACGTTCCCATCATTTCTGTCAACTTTGTCCTTTGCGTCAAGTAATTTGACTACAAACATTATGAGGTCACTCAGAAAATAAAATATTGATATTTGAATCTGTGGCGCTCGCAAAATGAATCGTTGTGCTTTCAGAAAAGAACTTCATCTCAGATCTGAAATCACCACTCTCAGGTTAGTCAATAAATGTTGATATCAATGATAAAATTGTTCATCGTTGTATTTCGTAATGAAATACTACACTCACAAGTAGAAGGTATACAAATATTTGGGTAGAAAAATATATTAATTTCAACGAATGATAGAGAGAGAGAGCATTTATTTCTGTTATACCACTATCTTTCTCACAATAATCTCTCAATTTAACCTCTTACCCCATAAATTATTAATTTTATTAACTGCATACTCATTTCATGTAACAGCTGAACACGAAATTTCCTTCATGCAAATTCGGGGAATTGTTCGTCTCAGTTATGACAGTTTCTACGCAACGGACTGAAAACATTTTTTTTATAAAAATACCCGTTTGTTTTAACAGACCTCAGCGATGAAAAATCCAAAAACACTCATATTCTGAAGTTGCTAGCCACTTCAGAATGCGCCGGCAATGGAGACATTTAAAAAAGTAGGCTTCACATTTCATAAATTCAAAACGACATACCAGAAGTGTCCAAAACCCTACGTACACCAATTCTGAGCTCCACAACCACGACAGCCGCTGCCGAAGAAATTCTCCTTATTGAAATAAGGACGGGGAGTAAACCAAGGTTATCTTTCCTACGCAAATCAGTGCTGCATTGCTAATGACTATGACCTTCCAATATTACCAATTTGCAATGCTCTCAGAAATTAAAAAGGAAACAATGCAACCTCAAGTCATATAGTAAATGTCTAAGGTTTTATTGAATACCCAGGACGCGGAAAATACTCGTGTACAAACACAGTGACACAGTTTTTAATTTGAAAAATTAAAAATACATATTTGATTGTGTACTTCCTCATATTGCGCATACCGAATGAATTCTCAAACTCATGTGTCACTGCTTTCGGTACAGCAAACGTTATGCATCAAAGTTTGAAGAAATAATAGAAGCCACCCGCCATTAAATATTTGCTATTCAGTGTAAGGAACTCTTGTACTATGTAAACTTATATACTACTGTATGACACTGTAATACTCTTGAAGACTGCTATCAGTGTTTTTATGAGGTTTCAATATAAGTGCGTTTCTGGCACTGATTCTTTATATTTCTCCTATAATACGAATATGAGAAGGTAAAAGAATACTTTTTGAAACATAAATGAAGTATTTTTACGCTAATGGGGAATATTGTTTTTTCTAATAAATGTATTATAAAAATGCACTTCATAAAATTATTTACGTACTTATAAAAGGAATTCGTTTTAATTATAACAGCTTCGTCTTGGCATCATGGACGGATACGACTTTCGACGTAACTCTCCCTACATGTCACCACACACCTACAGCTGCCTCCCGTCAATAGGTAATGTTTAACTAAAGAGTAATACAGTACTCTCAGTTCCAAACATTAGATCTTTGTATATCCAGTACTTCTCCCAACAGTAGAATGTTGTTTATCCGAGTAGCTGGTACCGAGAGTTACTCGGATTAATGAAAATCAAGGAAATCCCGATAATCCGCGAATTACGGAGATGAAATAAACA
The DNA here is from genome assembly GCA_017312745.1 of Gryllus bimaculatus. Taxonomy (NCBI): domain Eukaryota; kingdom Metazoa; phylum Arthropoda; class Insecta; order Orthoptera; family Gryllidae; genus Gryllus; species Gryllus bimaculatus. The sequence continues at coordinate 18,916,163 of BOPP01000007.1, read as the reverse complement.
GAATACACTGCATTCAAGATATACCTACAATGAAAAGGCTTGGAGCAGTAACAGGATAAACCACATCGGCCACATGAAGTTCCGCTAATCACGATTTTCGTCAAACTGTGGCTTATTTTATATATGTCATGTTAATATAATGAAAGGTTTGAAGCAGAACCTCAAGGTCAAAATCCATGTATTAACATTTAGGAAGTACGGGAGGATTGCTGTGGCTAGTGTGCGTTATCTGGCAACTGTACTAAGCCTTTCAGCTCTCGAATTGGAATTATTTTTTGAAAGATACAAATATTGAAAGACCCTCAGATTCAATGATTTTTTTTTCTGTTTATTTACAATCTGTTTTCTTAACAAACATTCAGTAAATGTGTTAATTATGCATT